>QNGE01001292.1:0-78199 GCA_008508345.1 Paragonimus westermani | reverse complement strand
AGTTTAGATCTCGTCATTGCAGCCTCTCTCTGTTTAGTTTCCGAGACATAAGAGTTTCCTTTCCTTATTAGCTAAACAAGTGGCTAACCAGCATTGGCCGGCTGGACAGAATAGCCTCACTGACACACCTTCCAGTCTTATTCCTTCAAGTTTACACTGGATACGAGGTGTGTTGGTGGAACTGCAATTGGTGCAGCGCAAGCCAATTGCAGTGATGGCCAAGTGCAGGCGTCCTTTGGCTTCGGTCACTGTGACAGGCTAATCCGAATCGGATGCCGCCAACCTGTGTGTAGAATAGGGCCAACACACATTTCGCAAACCTGTGGAGGTACATCAGTGCACCCTACATTCAGTGGATATCAGCAGAAACGAAATGATGCCTGAATTGAATACACTGTTGTTTATGGCCCCGGGAGCTGCTGATTTTTAGAACTTCCAGAATATCACGAAGACTTCTTGGTCAGGCATCTGCGGCCTGTTATACACTTTCGAACGAAATGGACTAGACGTATTGGCGTTCATCTTTCTAATCAAAGTGAAGTCCGCTCTACTGAACGCTGTTCACTCAAACTCAGCACGTTACCAACAGTGATCACTGGCCATCGCTTATCTAGAACAGGGGTAGCCAAATCATACCTGACGATTTCCACACTAGGAACTAGACGGGGAAGTATACGTACGGATATTTGGCAGCTATGGGGTCAACGATAGCACGAATATTCCGACTGTAAATCTGTGGTCATTCATTTCCAGTCAACCGAGCTAATGAACTGCTCTTCCTAGAATGTGCCGTCAACCACACTTCCGATACGTTATCACAAGAAAAGTATACTTAATACGATCAGCTAACAGTGGTCGCACGTTTTATGATATGTACGTTATGATCAACCGACGAATCCAAGTTCAGAATTTTATAACGTCGTTGAGGACAATTGCATCATATTCCAGGGTTGATAGACAATATATTTTCCAACCTTGTCCAACTGTTGACCGAACTAGAAATGTGATGTTCAATCTAACGAAACGGTGACATACATGATCGGTTTATGTGAAAATCCAACATTCGGATTAAGTAAAAACAAGAATCAAATGAGCTAACAAACAACTGCACAGATCCGACAGTCTTATCAGTTTTCTTTGTATGATAGGTTTTTACTCTGTGACTGATGCCATCTGGCATAATCAGTGGGGATTGAGTTCGAGAAATCTCTCTGATCATTATTTGTCCAGAATTTCGGGTGTTCAATGATATCTGGAGTCAAAAGTATTTCTCGATTATACGTTTGTGAGTTTGCAGTTTAATTCCTTTTATTCAAGAAGTATTTTTCATTTTCATATAAGTGACAAACCTGTTGTTGCTGCAAAAATGTTCCAGTTAACATATCCTGATAGTCTTTATCATCTGATCATCCTAATATCCATTCGTCCATTCATGATTTTAATACGATATGAAATGTAGGTGCGACCGTTTGCTAATGTTTCACACAGGATATCTCAACTACACGTTCACGTTAATATTTCAGCTCGAAGTTATTGACTGTTTGGGGCAATCTTGGTTGCGATCAGTGAGTTCATGTGAGTGCATTATCTTTCGGGTGTGGGAACAAGTGTTGACCAGGTGGCAACGCCCATTTATCTATATACTCACTCACACACCCACAACGCAATCTGTCACACTGAGTAGTTGATGAGATTTCATTGACAGCTATCACAAGCTTTTTCTTTAAAACGTGGGAAAAACACAGGTGGCTTCAATGGAGCATTGTGAAATTAGTTTCCACACGCATGTAGGCAGTGGGAAATAATGATGCACTAAGATCTGTAGAGGCTTGTCACGTCACATTTTCTGTTCGTTTAACACGACTTTCCACCAAGTGGGCCACATACTCAAGTAAGAAAAATGGGGGTTTTCTTCAAAAAGGTTGTGTTCAGGCCGATAACTTATCTTTTGCATATCTCAGATAATCGCACCTGAGGTAAAAAAAAAGGCACGCTTTGCCATTGCACAACTGACGTTTCACTGTTTACGTAGCATGTTTTGTGTTTAAAGTATCACGCACCAGCAGAACACCATTCGCAGTTCACGACTGATCTAACAGTCAACATCGCTGAGAAAGAGGCATTAGATCTTATTCACCCTCATGTTAGGAATCCTCAACAGTGCGCGCAAGCCTCACGACAGAAAGTTTAACTATTACGTGGTTTTTCAGAAAACCGTTACGGCCACGCATAAGAAATAAACTGATATATCCAAAAGCCCAGTTGTACTCACCTGTGAGTGGTGTTCCGTTTGTCGGACAGTCTTGTAATATTCTGGGTGCTAATTACTTGAGTGATGTTTGGAAGTCACTGAAGACTGGAAACTTTTTAGTTCGCAATTTGATTTTTTCGTTAGGCTGATTTACAACATAGTACTCCAACAACACCGCTATGTCCAACTAAGGCGCCTATACTCTCAGTCCTCTTATTGAATGACTGTATGCTATAAACCGCAAAAATGTATGACCCTTATTGTAAGGTTTCGTTCATTTGAAAGGCAAAACACGTCCTAAAAAATGAGGATTATTTATTCAAGAATTTTACTTAATTATTTCTACAAGAAACTGGCGCATGTTCTTTTAAATTAGCACACTAATGACAGCCATTATTTCATGCAGTTGTAAACTGCATATGTAAACTGCGATATGTATTGTGGCTCTATTCTACGAAGTTGATTAGTTTACAGACTGAAGGAGAACTAAAGATGCAACAGAAATTCTTAGCATTAATAACGCAGCATGACGTTGAATGCAATGTACACAGTTCAGATTGTTTGTGATGTTCATCAGCCTGTTAAACAATCAGAGTTAACAGCAGTTTATTAATAAAAGTTATTCACGGTCAATAATCTTCTAAGCCTCAGAGATACTCACTGATTTGTGAGCTAATTTTGTAGTTTATTCCGGGCCCACTGGAGTCTGCAACTCTATGCTGATGTGAGGAGCACCCACCGGATTGGTCGGCCTCAAATCCTTATATGAAACCATAATTTTATTGATCATGGTACCATAAGTATCACATGTTCAATGGTTAAAATTCATCGAAAGCATACTCCCGGTTTCTTCGTTGTTGCAACTCATGAGAAATGTACACAATGTGGGTGAATATGCGATTCTGATATACTGTCTTTTACATTGAAAAATTACATTACAGCAGTCAGCCCCCAGGTATTGCGAAACGCATCATGGCCCACCTACTGACTAGGAAAGCAGTCCCTTGGGCCTGGCTGGATTTAATAACCTGTAGATTTTTCTGCATTGCTAGCTGAAACCATAAGTTGAGGTTTGTGCATCAAGGTTAACATTTTCTGATATTTTCCTGTTCGTCTTCATCGACTACGCTCCGAAATTAGACAAAATAGAACGTTCGATTTACCCATCTTTTACAAAGCATCTGTGCGCAGCATCATAATCATTCAGTAATCATTGTGAGCAATTACACGAATGAACGATAACTATTCAGGTTGACTGTGCTCCGGTTCCGTAACACCATCCATATTTTTTCATGCACAAGATAGATAATCATTATGTTCTTATCTGACTTGCATCTGGTTAAAGATCCGCAGTATAAGCCAACACACATTCCACTATTCAACAATTTATAAGTGGTTAATTAGAAAGGTTCATTTATCAGACAGACTTTTACAGATGATTAGGCGGAGATTCGGTTAATTTCCAGTTGAACGACCTTTACAATGAATCAAGTCCTCTGTATTCGGATAGCATTTCTAGACAACCAATTTAAGAAAGAACTGCCAGACTTATCCTTGTCACGGCCAAGGCTAGAACATTGGCTACGCCCTCATGAGTCAACCTTGTTGTTCACCACGTCACTAGCTGCAGGTTGGTCATGTGCAGTGTCATACGCAAAGAGACGAACACTCTCCTATACTAGTAGTGACCAGGCAGTGACTGGGTCCCCCTAGATGATTCATATTTGGAAATGCAGTCGCTTAAGTAGGTGGCTGCGGATATGTCCGAGTGGCTTGAATTGGCAAGCGCAATGTACTGTTGCGTCCAGCATATTTTTCCGTGAGATTTCCAAAATAAATACCCTAATTGGTCCACATGTAACATTCCGCCCACGTTCCAATGGTAAGCAATCTTCACTAACACATTTTGGGAGGAACAAGCAAATGCGTGGGAACACTGAAGCATGTTTTGAAAGGTTGTGTAACTCTCCGATGTTCGATTAAATCTTAGTATGCAATAAAATTTCCTTCAGTTGTAACCCAAAAAATGCTTCGCGTAGACGGTTGTTAATTTTATGAAAACCTTGTAACTTACATGAAAACACATAACACCAAACCCGCACACTCGTTTGAGTTGCTTACTTGTATCCACACACTTTGGGTAGCAGTGCATCGTCGTTCACCTTGATGACGCGCCCCACATAGTGAATACGCAAGATTCGAATACTCGATTCTCGACTCTCAACTACCTGGCGTTAAGAACTTCTCGTTAATTTCCGAGTGTGGACAGTGTGCTACTCACAAACGAAGGTACACTTTTAAAAGCGACGGACTGGAATTCAACGAACGCATACGTTCACTGGAATGCTTTGAGCTTTGGGGCATACTCCTTCCACAATATTAAAAACTAAGATCCAAGCATCCCCAGGTCACCGATACAATGGTCTATTTCGGTGTTTTACTTTTCATTACAGACCACCCCGAATTGCTTCACATCTGCACTGCTAACAACACGAGTTTTGAACCTTCTTTCACCTGCCTACCACCTGCACGATGTCTTCTTCACATGTCATTAGTGATTGTATTCATACACTTTTCAACTTTCATTTGACTCGTATGCATTACCGATTTTTTTGTCAGTATGGCCTGTTTGTGGTTAAATACCGCCCGTACTGGACCCGCCATTCAGAGTGTACGTGGAATGGAAATCAGCGATGATCTCAAAATGGATTCTAATGTGTTCCAGCCTCGTTTGTCTCTGCTGTGATACTAAACAGACTTCCCACGTCTCTACTCACCAAGCTCACAGTTGCAATTGCGAGCTTGTTTTGCACACTGGAACTCGTGCGTTGATCAGTGAACACCTATTCGTTTCGTAAAAGGTGACTTCCACGAGCCCCTTGCTTTCACTGAATTCACTGTCGCAAAAACTTAACTTTAGAAAGGGCACTTTGAACTTTCATTGACGTCGTAGTTCAATTTGTCGATTTGCATTTTTGTGCACACCCCAAATATGACATAACTCCTGAGTCAGGTGTTGAAAGCGTTTCCGTTAGCAGACACCTCTGTGTTCACCTTCAGCATTCGTCAATCCCCCCTTCTCTTCGGTACAAGTTACCAGTTACCCGTCATCGTGCACAGAAATCAGCCATTTCTCTGGCTCCACACTATTTCATTGCTTGTCAAGGCAGAACAAATTTGAGACCTTGCCAAATTTCAACATTTACTCAGTGAAACCCACCATTCATAATCTTACATTGATTGCTGCATTCAGAATTTCCTGGACGGTTGCTTGTCATTAACGGATATCCAATCCGCAAAAGGCTGATTTTAGTGGCAAACAGCAAAGTAGTGTTGGATCACATTGCCACAGGGCACACAAATGAATCAGAGACAAGATCCGTGAGTACCTGTATGATGATCCAGAGAGCTTTTCATTACTATCGGTGCAGCAGCAGAGATGTGTGAATACTATCCTCCTTTTTTTCACGGACCGAAGTCAATCAGCTATTTGTAATAAGCATACAAATAAGGAATTATCCACCTCCAGAAAGAAGTAAGGAGGTTTCTGCAAACGGTTTGTCCAACTGGCCACCGACGATGTGATGGAAAACCGGACGGTGATTCATAACCCTTTTTGTACTCTTGATGATTGCATCCCGTAAATGCTTGTGTAGGCCACAGACACGTTTGTTTAGAAGTCGTGGGTTCAATTTCCCCGAGGGCGTTCCTTGAAACTCTGAGGTCTCGCGTAAACTGTCGACAAGTGGTGCACCTATTTACTCAACGAACATACAAGGTAGCTTCTAAAGCTTTCTCCACAAGCCCCAGAAATGCATAGTGCACGCCCGGAGAAAACATAAGTACTCAGCATCATTTAGCGTCGGCTATCCGACACGAACTCGGTTTGCAGAATTTTACAGTTTCACTCATGACCCCCACGTCATAACACATTCACTGGCTGGAAATACACCCAACCAATGTTAATTAAGGCTGCTTAACATAATAAAAATTACTAAGAAAAATAGATTTATGACAACCACAAGTGCTAGAGACTCTGAGTCAACTTTTGAACAACAAAAACTGCACAAGGATTCACTCATCAGCTCGAATTAACAAACATTTCTTAACGTGGTTACTGAACACCCATGTCCTTGGTCCAGTCTGTGGTAGACAGTGGGAAAACAATCTAGTTGAATTCATTGGACACGATTATCCAACAGAAGCTCAAGCGGTACCTGCGTTATTCTGAAGCTGCCTCAAGGTCAAAACGCAGACCACCCGTACCTGTTCAGAAGGGGTTAGTGCTCGATCTGTATTTGCTCCGGTGACCGGACTTCAACCTCATTTGTTGTGCTTTATGTTCATTCACATTTTAGTAACAGAAAAAGCGGTTAAGATTTTTTTAGTTCTTGAGTTTTATTTCAAAGAGCTCAACGTTTCTGTGCCAATAGGTGCGTTTCTACTAACTCAGTTGTTCATGCAAAGCGAGTTATTTTAGTCAAATACCACAAAAGCACATCAACCAGCTTGATGGAACACGTTGAAATACGATTTGTTAACAGCGCCATCTTTACTGTTCCTCTCGAACTCGAGTATATGTTGGGTACTGATTATGCAATTCTAGTGGTTTATTGCATGTCAGAAAGTCCATCAGAGGTTCTCAAAATCAGAATACTCGTCACAGTCGGGGCTTTCTGAATCAGATCGGCTGACCCGATATTACACCATCTAAGACATTTCGTTAAGGTAGTACGCTGTCTATGATTGCTGAAAGTGGCAGTGTTTAAGTCATAGGCGAATTCCAAATTGGGTGAAACATCACAACTTTAACTCGAGTCTACGGACTTCTCCGTTAAGCCCCAGCACTCATACGCCATGCATCAGGCTCCAGTGCACTCACCTACCACATTGCTTATGCAAATATGCGTAAATCGATCGGGCTAACACTTATCGCTCACATGAATAAGTGACATATGCGACTAAGACACTGCGGGACACTACAAGATGCACTGGATTGTCAGTGACGACCACGGTGTTCAGAAACTATGGGGCAGGTTACTGTGCGGACAAAACTAATTTAGATTTAAGATCTGTTCACACCGGAACGCATTACCTGACTGTGTGGTCACCGGTGCACGACTGCAATATACGTCAGAGGTGACCGGTGCGATAAGTTTCTCATCCAACACTCAAGCCTAGCCTCATAAACCATTAAATGCGCATCTAAGATTGATCATTGAGTTAATGTACGTTGCAGATAAGTCCACAGCCAACGGCATCAATGAAGGTTCACAAGGTTCACCAGGCGAAACAGGGAATGAACCGCACAAACAAAGATCTATCTAATCCGCGTAATAATTTATGAACCTATTAATCTTTCTCCGGATAACAGAGTACAGATTTGAAAGCAACCGCACTGCTATCGCTAGGATTTTTGTTGCTAACCCGGAGATCTCTCAAAAAAGTCATTTGACCCAGTATTTGAATTTTAGATATTTATTTGGTGATAAACCCCTCACCGTCATTTTTTTGTCAGTAGAAGCATTTGAGATTTAAGAGACTGCTTTCTCTGATCTATGTGTACTTGTCAACCCTCAGTCAGAACTGAGATAAACGCAATATTTATGAAATTATTCACCTAAAAAGCTGTGGCTTTAGCATGAATTGTTTCATATCTTTGTGATTGAACCTCGAAATTCTTTCACTGAAATGCAAATCAGATGAATAAATTTATTCTTCTGTTTTGTTTACCAGGGTAGCGACAAGCCGGCCAAGAACTCCTTCAGAACACACATACATGAATAGTTTGTATTTCATGATCGAAATGACTTTGGCAGAATGCAGTTTAGACGCTTGTCTCTTGTCTGTTCAGAAGTAGTTCGCAATATTTTTGTGCCTGTCCTGGTAAACAAAACACTGATTCTATTTATCGTTCTTAATTTATGATTACTTGGTTGTTGAACGATGCTTAACTACTCGTCTGCACAACTGACCTGTTTTTTAATACAACTAAACGGGGTTAAACGAAATCTGCGACTGACATAAAATATTGTTTTCCCTATAGTGCTAGCTGTGTTCAAGTGGTTTTTTGTTTTATGGCATAGATTGTTTACGTAGTCTTCGTTAATGATATTTTACTTACTCGGTGAAACATTTTCGTGGTTTATCCTTAACAGTTTCAGTGTTGTTATAGCACCATGTTTTGCTCATTGATCGGTTCACAGTGCTAACTGTCTAAGGAAACCGACTGTCATAGTGTACAGACTACAATAGAATGAACGGTTTCCAAATGTTTCCAAACGTTCACGTAACAACAAGGGAAAACGCCACAGACAGTGTCACTTGTTTTGAATCTGGTACGGAAATGCCTGCGAAAATTGACTCCAGGCAGTGCAATCAAAATGACGTCAAACGAGCACAAAAATTTATTCAGTCAGCCTCTGTGTGGTTGAAATACACTCTAGTTGTTCAGCATGAAGAGGTAAGAGGATTTACAAGTGCCTGCTTTAACCACAACGGGGATAAACTGAGTGTGTTTTTGGTAAAGCGTACGTGATTTGGCAACACAAATCAGCCGCAGCAGAATCAAGACTCGAGGATCAATTGCTTTGGAGAAGACTAGCGGAGAATTGTGAGTGAAGCAGTTTATAGCCTGCAGCCCGATCGTGAGTGATTTATTGTGCTTGTTACGATAAGATCTACAAATTTTATCAGAATGGTGGTTGACCAAGAATGCATGTCGACAACATCAACGGAGAACTAGTGTGACTTCAGAGGACACACACTGCTTGGCATCAAACAGATATGGATCCATTATATGTTCCAAATGTAACCAATTCGTAACATGGTGATATAGCCAAATCAGGTAATGGAATATATAAGACGTGGAACAACTTTGTCTATAAAACATTTTGTGTGCTTCAATACTATGTACGACGTAACCCAAGAGAGGAATGCGAACCAAAGTTTTTCAACTAAGTTTGAAAAAGGGTTCTGCACTTTAGAAGTGGCGTCAGGAGATCAGCGAGAGAACTGATGACCAAATTGTATCACGTGAGCAATACCTTTTCTCAAAATGTCCGAAGACTAGGAAGGAATAGATTATAGGCCTAAAAGGCGGGGGTATTCGTTTGTGAACTTCAGCAATATACCTGCGAACGGAGTGAAATAACATCACTTTACACGATTATTTAAGTAGTTATCAGTTTTCCCATAAAAAGTGTTCACGTTTAGCACAGAACCGAAAGAGAGTTTTTATGCATGCGTCATTCTCATGTGTAGTGAACTATGTTAATAAAAGGTGTTACGCTTTTTGTACTTAACACTTTTTCATTAAATGTCGATGACATTTAATTTGTCCAATAATTCTACAGATGATATACATAGTACTATATCACTGCTTTACGAATTCAGGTATAACTGTGGCTAACTTAATCAACATTGACAAGTGTAACTGATGGGTAGGGTGCGGACAGTAAACTGCAATTTATGAATGTCTAGCTGAGATCATAAATTTAAAACAGTTGAACGTACAAACCATCGCAGGGACAAAACTTACAACTTATGAAGTAATTTTGTGGGTTCACCCCAAACCGCTTCGTTTAGTGTCTAAGTTTTCTTCATCTCTCTGTCAGATTGTTTTAATCGACCTACCTCTGTCTGGTTATGGACAACACATGTACAGGTTGGTCTTGATAGAATTCTTATAGATGCTGCATATCCATTGGCAGAGAAAACAGCCGAAAACCATGCCTGTTTCAGAATTATGTGCAAATTTATGGTTAATTAGGATCGTGTCAGCAGTCACATGATGAGGAACTATAAAGAAAAACACATGGCCTGGGTTGTATGCGGGTCAGTGTAAAACAAATGAAAAATGACTTGCGGAATAACGTAATTGTCAGCAGCGACTATCACGCCTGCTATGTGGAGAAACAATAAAAATCAGCAAACACAGTAAGCAAACTCCATCATATGGGATGTTTGTCGTGTACAGTAAATGGAGAATTTATATATATATATACGTGTGTACCCCTCAGACTTATGTATAACACATTAATTATCAAAGACAGTGTGAGAACAAAACCACAGTCTTGACACATATAACTCATCGGTTTTTACCCTCCCTATAAATCTTTGAGGTCTTAACTCAGCATTCAGTTAACTTTTATTAGTGTGTGTTTTGGAATTGGCTGCAAAGAAATATCTGCGGCATCCTTGAATAATTTTCAAATGTTTCAAAACGATAAATATCTGCTTCTAGATAACGCACAGCAATTAAAACAAACTCCTTTCGTCGTGTGTCGCAAAGCTGGTGGACGCAACCACGGACGTTCCCCAATACATTAAGCACAGCGAACAGACCCAGCAGAGATATTTGACGATATATATTAGAAGGTCTATATCACATTAAGAAGGAAATCAAGACAGAATCAACATTTCACACTCTGAATGTATTCTTCCCAGTGAATTCTATTACTCCAAATACATCGTTCATCCGTAAGAACAATTGCGCTATTGACCCAGCTTCCGCCATTTCAATCCAAAATTTTAGCGGTTTGGTGTGGCGGTTGCAATCAATCGACCAAAACCGGCGTTGTTTGTGTTCAGAAACAATTTTTCGTGGAGTTGACCATGCCTTTGACTTGGTAGTCCTTCATAATCCATTGACTGCATAATTATACCACCTTCTTGACTGTCTGAAACGAAAACCGGTTCACATTATTGTAAATTTGGCACCGACGAGTCACATCCAAATATGTACTCCTATGTTCCACATCCTAAATGTTTTGTTTAAACATCTGATGGGAACGAATTGTTCTAACATTCTTGAACAGGCAAAAGCTCGCTTGAAAACCTAAGAAGTTTGTGTAATATAGGCAAAATGAACATTAGTTTGATAATCTTGAGTTGGAGGCCACTTGTACACACCAGGATTGATGGAAATGACCATACTGGTTTTCTGGGGAATTCCACTCATCAGGTTGAACAAAACTATTCACATACAACTGAGAAGAGTAAACGGGTGGAGTGAGTTAGGCGTGCATAATGTGAATTTAATGAAATAGGTCAACATCCTTGCTCAAGAACAAATCCAAGTTCACATTACAGAAGCAACGAAAATACTTGTGAAGAAATTGAGCACAGGGTGATACACAGTGGAATTTTTGTAGGTGTACTGAGAATTTTTTAAGTTCATATGATCTACAAGGTATTTACAGATTGGGAGATACTGAGTACGTACACAGATATGTATACGCTTTGGACAGTTTAAAATGAAGAGAAAACCTGACAGGTATTTTCCAACTTTTATTGCTCCACAGCAGGATGATAACAGGTGTGAAACATTTAGAAAAGAATGAATGGATGAGAAACAAATCTACAACCAAAGGAATGTATCACAGATGCAAGTCAGCCAACGGAAAATTACACTTGGCCACTAATGATTCTGACGGTTGGTTGTCTGATGTCTGGACTTATCGATCCGGACATAAAAGCTGGTCCTCTGAATCCATACTCTTAAAACAATGTTGGGGCAAAAGTATGGTAGATGGCAATTTGATGATGTGCACAAAGGTGCCAAAACATTACCCAATGAAAGTCGGACAGTTCACTTGGTACTTCAGATTCAAGGGGATTTTCTCGTTTCTGGTAAACAAGATAAAGAGTTTGGTGATCCACCTGACACGCGCTAGGGAAACCGGGTACTGCATGAATCTGAATGAGAGAAAATACCGACGGAAATTAAAATGAAAGCTTGAAAACTCTACGATAAATTCAACCACAGCCAACAGAATCTACACAAGTATGCTTCGGCTTTAGGATTGAAACCGCGAGTCCGAGTTAAGCGCGAAATATGGACGCCGAGTTAACTGAGTGGTACGTAAAAATAACCAATGTTCTCATGAAGCAATCATAATGGCTGTTGTATCAATCACTTTCTGTTAAGAAGGAACAATTACCATCGTCCCACGTATCCTTGATAGCTCAAAAAGGAAATATTGCGCTGCAGGGGAATCAAACCATCGATTTCAGTATGGAAGGTATGGATAACTCCGGCAACAGGGTTTACTTTACTTGCCACTGTCATATGAACCATTTTATGATAACAGACAAACAAACCGGTTGGTTTTTAGGAAATGTAAATGTGAGCCACAAACACACGACCGTAAAAGAAGGCATTTGACAGATCAACTGTGAATTTGAATTTAACATCGGGGCTCAAACACTACGCTGTACGTTTGACTTATCTTTGAACTGTGCGAATTTGGCACTTACCTTCAAATTGGATAACTCAGAGCGTGTTCAGGAGAATTACAAATCTTTCTGATACACCACACTGAAATTACAAAATCCACAACCACTAGACGCGGTTGGTACCGGGAAACTTCTTTGTAATCGCACAATTATACTTTCTATCGATGTCGCGCTAGCGTATGACAGTTGTATGCGGTGGATTATACGGTGATTGAGGATTAATTCAATTGTTGACAGGACGCGACAGCACGGCTATTTTGACCGGTACAATATCCGCTGCCTGCAAGTTGTTGAAACAGCAAGATTAAGGGGAATACTGGTGACGAGAAACCGTAATCCGAAAGGCATGACTACTACTGATTCTGGATATGCCACCCAAACCACCTGAAGTCGCAATGCCTGTAGGATATCATCTTCCAAGAGAACGTCTCTCATGAGATATTCCACTGAATACATCCGGTCTTCCGGAGCACACATTCTGAATCCTCTTCAATGAATCGTTGGAGAAATTCCGTTTTATGGAAAACGTCTTCATAGGGAAGTGTTTGATTAGGCAGATCCTATCGACGGTCGAAAGTATGAAGTGACAACCGTAACATAATGCTCCAGACGACAGCCACTGGTGTACATGTAGACTGAATGTTAATAGATTGAGTAGGTCATTCTATTCATGTTCTGTAGAAAGAGGAGTTCTCCGTGTCATGCGTGCTACTTTTAACTATTGAAGACGAGGCTGTTCTAGAAAACCCACAAACTCAGCATAATCAGCTGTGTTTTGTGCCACCAAAACATCTTTGATCAAACATTTCCGAAGCTGCACTGGGCGCTGAACTCCTAAACAAGTTACGTCTTTGCAACAATGACAAAATTCGGAACAATTATTTGGTCTTAAAAATATAGAAAGATTAGGGAGAAAAAGGGTACTAAGTTATCCGCACCAAATTTGGTACGAATAAAGTTGAACAGTCTGGGCGTCGTGTTCAACATGTTATTGATAAGCAGATTGGGAATAACAAGACGTTACAAGCAAGAGTATTACAATTTGCTTGTAACGTTGTGCTATTCCCAATGTGTTTATCAAAAATGATAATAATTTACAATATCCAGAAAATTGGCTGAAAACTATCCGGTGTAGTCAGATTTTGTATACTCTCACGTAGCTCATTCAAATACTGGTTGCAAAACACATTGGTCATTAATTTATTTGGGGCGTTCAGTGCATGCTTATGATAGGATTACAGTCTATATTACTTCCAAATGTCTTACATTTTATTCGCGCGTTACTTTTCAAAAACCTTGATTTGTCAAAATATTTTAAACAATTCATTTAACACTTGTTTGTACTCAATGACACGACAGTATTACATCCGTATTTACTTGGCATCAGATGAAGGCTCGATTTTAGGATAAACAGAAAACACTTTTCAGTGAAGTGAATCTGAGTGGTCAGTCACACTTATTGAGCAGAGCACAGAGTTTGTAAGCTGATTGCACTTGACGATGGTACAAAAGTGTCAAAAACGGTTTCTCAGTCGTTTCTTTAATAAATTGGTTATAAATTGGTTTGTAAATTGCTTACTGATTGAACGTTTTTAGCCAGCAACACGCACGCGACGCAAACACTTCAAGTATATCGTCAATAACTTACCATTTCTTAAGCTTATTTTCCAAAGAGCGATATGGCAAATCTCTGCGTCCCCGCTGGCTTCGCGCTTGACTGGACATATCAAGTAGAGACTGTCTAAACTGTGAATCTAAAGTGCAACACTTCAAAGTAGGAGCGGAAAATTTCATACTCCCCCCAAATAGACTTATTTACATTTAAATTATGCTTCCGATGGCATTGACAAATAACTGAATACAAGCTGTCCACGCCTCGTTGGTATTCAATGACAGTTTTCACAAAAAATTGACAGACTATAAGAGTCAAACATGTTTATGTTGGTCTGTCGTAATACCTACCGTCCAACCAATGCATCAGGACCGGTTTTCCACAAATTTGAAATATCAAAAGAGAAGCATTTTATTCCTTCGCTCAAATCCGAAAACGAAATCGTTCGTTAGTGCAATAAAAACCCATCTGATGAGAAAGACACGCTCTGAAACGCATAACCAAATAGATACGGTTAAACTTCCAAGGGACATCATCGATCCAACGAGTGTCAAATTTCTAGAATTTCTCATTTATTAACCTGATTTCACTTTCCAGATTTTAACAAAACAGTCAAAATACATAAGTCACGAGGTGACTTCCTAGTCAGCTTTCCATATGACGTGAACAAATGCATGAGAACTAACAATCTACTTGCACACAAATGAAAATCATCGCCAGTTCTTCGTTCATACCTAGATTCCGTGGCTGTATCACTATAAATAATAACTGGATCTTTTTGATAGCAACTACACAATTTCTAAGAGGTGATTGTTTGTAGCATGGATAAAAAGAACAAATGTGTGGGTAACTTAAACATTGTAGCGAGTAAGTAATGGGTACTCGCACAGAGAGTGAGATGGATGGAATAGAATTTAGTGGAACGGATGGTGTAGTCCGACCCACTGCGTGACCATTCACTTCATGTCGGTAGACACGCCGCCAACTAATCTATTTGCTACCTTACAGAACGTAATTTGCGTGCACTTTGTTCTCGTCAGTGAGGTGAGGACGAACAGACAAGAAAATACAAACAAATCTGGCTTTTCTTTTTACTCTTAAGAATGACGTTTATTGACTACCACTCATGCACAGAAGATGAGATTTCTGTGCAATAGGTTACCCTAAATACATGATTGTCCACTTCACGAGCTGTTTTCTTCAGTCACTTGGGCACCATTTGAAAAATGTCAGAGTGGAAACAAATTTCACTGAAAAACCGTATGTTACATGACAAAATTTGCAACAGCCAATGCCAACGAACAGCATAATTCAAACTAATCACTTCGTCTTCTGTCTTGCTTACAATCCTTTTTGGTTCCTCTGGGGGCTACTTTGGGCTGACAGTTCTATCGGCAGTCAGGGTATTAAACAAATCCCCCCGTCCACCAGCCCTTTGACAACGCTAACTTTCTCGTATGTCCGAAACCTATCCTGTTCAACTACCGTGACACTACAATTGCTGTCATGGAACATGAACGTTACCGACAGATTATATGGCTTACTCCTTACAAGAAATAGATGTATTCGTTGAGACTGTGTGAATCGACCTCGTCAACCTGCCCCTCCCTGTTCCTGAACTACCGTTGTTAACAGTCCAACTGTCCATTAGCTCGGTTAGATGTTACACTAAGTTATTAGTGATTAGCTCCCATCTGTATACGCCTAAGTACAGTGACCTTATCCATTACAGTTTAACGTTGGTTTCATTGTAGACAAGTCAGATATGCGTGCGTTTGGACCGTACGGAACATTGGCCAGGAAAAGGTTGCAGTAATTCAACGTTTCGTTTGTCCTGACAAAACGTTTGTCATTTATTCATTTGTGGCATTGGTTAACACAAACGATACTCATCACCGTCGTGAAGAACAACTCAATTTTACACTTTTCGTGATTTACTACTTCCAGCACTGATTATCTGATAAATATATCATAAGATATCATAAGTTACTGTGTCATACAACCTCTGATTGGAACAGAGCGGTAAATCGCATGAATCTTGACAAAGTTTATCAACAGCCAAGCTAAAGTGGCTCTTCTATTAAAAGCAGAAAAGACACCTTACTAAACTCAGCACAACGTTAAATTTTCTGATTCGTCATCGTGCGAGGGTGTGAATGTATTACATGTAGTTCACTTTAATTCTTTTGGAACAATGAAGATGCTGTCAGTGGCACTTGTTTCAAGTAGCAACACCGTTCATCGACACACAAGTTGTTCAAGGTTCTTTTGTCCATATTGCCAATAAGCGACGTTCCTGTTCTAGTTGCAGTAGTACTATTGACTAATATTTCCAGAGCTCTTTCGTTTTATATCTCCTATAAAAGTGGAAGGAATACGCCTGACAGTCATGCAACACTTTTCCACATCCGAAGTCAGTTTCATTCTGATGTTTAACCTCATGGGAACTCAACAATCACATTTGACAGCTCACTTGTGATTCTCACTTCAAAACAAGTTAAATATGAGCAGCAACTAGATTTTGTTCCAGGTTTGCTTTCAACAATTGCTGATAAACAACATCACTTATCAGTGTCGTTTCTGTGTCAACTTCAGCCCAATTTAGTAATAGCATGTACAATTGTCCCGCATAAACGACGGAACAAAGTGTCCCTTCCTCACACGAAAATGAAACCACTGTGAAAATTTTCGGAAATAAGCATCCGTTTTTGGTTGATCGGTCAAGTAAAAACATTTCCTCTACAGTTAAATGCAGCATGGTCACTAATGAGGTCAACATCATGACACAGAACGGTGGTTCTCGAGCATTTTTAGCTAATATCTCGTAAGTTTCCTAGTTGCACTGGCACTGATTCTGCAGCAGGCGAATGAAAATCTGAACAGCAATATACAACAATAATATTTGATATAGTCGAGCATGAGCTATATACATTGAAACTGCTCGTTACTATACCGATTGAGTCTGTATAAAAGTGGCTGTTTGTCAAGAGTAACGCGTGCCATTACAGCGTTGTCTTCCACTGATATATCTGTCAATGATTCCCGGCAATCGAAATCACTACCGGCCGCCTAGACCTGAGAGCACATACTCCATAAGTTTATTAGTACCGTACTCGGACTAGAAAGAAGCGAACGATCAAACATAGAAACAAGGTGTGCGGACTTTTCTTTCTTCTGCCTACGAAAAACGTTACGGTGTAGACATGACTGAATATATTTTGGCGTCAAACTCCGGATGTAGCGGGGATCGGCTACCAGACCCCATTAGTTTCACTTGTCACACAGCCTAGATCGATAAAATTACCCATAGTCTTCTGAAAATTTGCATGGATTACACATGGGATGCGCTTTCCAGTTGATTTCCCGGAGGGTTGTGTATGAACATCACAATATGTAATAATAGTCATGTTTGTTCAGTGAACTACACCGCCTACTTTTTACTCAGACCTGGTCGTGCCACCTTACAGATATGTATTACAAGAAGTTAACTTCGTGTACAAATGATGGATATGCTCAACATGAAACAAGTTTTCAGGGGGTTACACAAAATGAACATTGTAGAAGCTGTTTCTTAGTCCTGCTATCAGCAGCGCCCCATAAAAGACGCACGCCAGACCATGCCATTCTAGGTGATCAGACCGATTATCTCACTGGACAAAGTGATTGGAGGCTGAATTCAGTGGTCTCCACTTTAAATAAAACCACCAATAGTTGAGTAACAAAATATTTATGAATTTCATTCAAAATTTGTGCCGACGATAGCCGTGTGTACAATTGGTTACTTGTGTGAATTTTATGTGAACATGAAGATTTCGGTATTTGGTGAGCCAGTAATGTTTGCTCGTAAAAGCTATCAGGCGAAGCGAAGGCGGTTCACTGGTCGCTGATTTGTGTTATACACGATGACCTATGACGGTGAACAACAAACGGGCAACATTCACACTCAAAACGAAAGAAGAAATTCACGTCGTCCACGTTCATACTTTATGCCTGTTTGGAAACACAACTTTGCACTGGTAAAAGAGAACGTTGTTCAATCCTGTCAATTAACGCTACTGCCAGTTCCCGTGTAGTCTTGCCAAAACAGTCAAAGAGAACTGAATATTGTTCTTCATCAAACATGGACCTTATGCTTCACGGCTTGGACGCACGCATCTGACCAATTGGTGGATTCGGAATTTTATTTTTCATGACTTGTATGTCATGAACTCTCTCAGGTCAAAATTCTGAATTTATATTTAACGAACAACGCTTGGCTTTTTCTACATTTATCATTAAAAATGCAACTGTTCGCGCGATCGTGGTTATCACCTACATTCAGCGGGATGCGCACATAACCAGAGAGTTCTTTTCAGCTGCTACTAAATCTCTTTTGTTCTTTGTGAGTAGTAAATGTGATCAACGCATTAAAATGAAAACATACTTGCAAGCTGACTCTGTTGATTGATAATTGGTCTGGGTGACGTATTTCATCCGATTTCAAGTGACGAGCCAGAGTGTGGTGATGACAGAAGTGGTCAACTTCCAAAACATCTCTGTTGAACAATAGTCTTTAAATAACTGGTCACACTAAACTGTGTTACGAGCTGTTTGACCTCACACCGTACTGGAATGTTTGTGGATAAACACTCCGAAAGGGGAACTCAGCACTTCTTGTTAGCATTTCCTGGTCCCTTTTCAATACCAAATAACAATAACCAGGAGTAAATACGTAACACGAGAGGATGGTACTAAGAGAGGGAACAGTAAGTGGGGTGACGGACGGGACGTAGAACCGTTAAGTCCACAAGACTCTAACACTTACATATAAACAAAAAATTTATTTACAAACCTTAGACTTCCGTGTACCTGATAATTTTGTCCTGTTGTCTACCATCCCAGCTGCCGAACTGATCAACAATTAGTTTGCACATTTACGAAGATGAACTAATGATCTATTGCTTACGCTCTGTAATTTTGTTGGGCAATTCACAGGTGTACAAAACAATGCTCCACAAATTACTAAGGATAGTAAAGTTTAGACTAGCATACTGAACATTACTGATGAGTGGTGTGGGAGATTTATGATTTTAGATGAGATCCAGCCGAAACCCTGACTTTCCACAGTTGAGTCTCATCTAAAACACTGAACATTGTGAATTATCGAACCAGAATAGTGGCGAACCACAAAACACACATTCAACAAAGTAGCAAGAAAAGATACTTCCGATATTATCTGGAAATGTGTTAGGCCGGTGGTCACGATAACTGCAACAGATATGCCATCCAAACACTGCCGAAAACACAGCCTAAATAACCCATTTCCACTGAATTAGGTGGTGTCTTCACCAAAAGATTATTGCTTCACATGAGCTTAATCATTTGGAACTCAATTTTAACAAAACGCATCGGGGATCGCAACTTCTCCTATTAATAGACGGAGGTGTGTTCTGGGTAATCCAGTATGTGTTTAATTTTTATGCACTACCATTAATTCCTCTGTTCGGTTCGTGTATTTTATAAAGCACCCACTCAATCGCATATGCCTCTCACTAAGTGATCGCCATCAAAATGCCTCATGTCAAGGCATGTTAAACCTTTCCATATCACAGGATATGGTTTTACCAAAAAAAGTCGTCTATCAAACAGACCATTTAAGCGGATGGTTAACTGGCTGTTCATTTATGCCGTTTTGCCTTACTTAAGCTTACGAGAAAGCAGTTTGGATGCAAGATACACAGACAGACAGCAATGTTTCACGTCTGCCATAAATGACTCATAAAGCACATAGCGGTTACTGTAAACTGATACCAACCAGAAAGATAGCAAATAATTATATGCACCATCTCTCATAAAAAATAATCTATGAGCGAAAGCGTTGACTGTATACAGACAAGATGGCGATTCCGCGTTGGCCGATCATTGACTAAGAGTGATTTACACAGGTAATATGTCATAAGATGGAGGTTTATGGAGAGGTGTCAAAGGTATGTTAAACATTTTCACCTAATGGCTAAGCTTTATATTTTTACCAGTGGCTGCCACTCGCGTCGGTTATTAAAAACACTGAATAACAGCTTGCTTTTGTGCAGTAAAGTCAAAATGTCCTATTTTTCAACCACCTATCTGCATTTGGTTAACGAACTGAGTAATCAAAGCGTTACCAACAGTGTCAAAATGTGTGCGGGTGTAAAACACATTAATCACAGCAGGACTTACTGCCAAGATTTGAAAGCGCCGATATCACGGTTGGTACGATTAGGAAGTGTTTTACTGAGGAATGATGCATTTATCACCGAAAACCATGCATATAGTCGAGTGTAATCGGGGTTGCTGGCTGGTTGTTGGAAGTCGCAGGAAAAGACAAAGTATATTTTCAATGTTACTTGTCGCTGAGAGGAAATTTCCGCTGGCAATTATAGTGAAATTAATAGACATTGCTGTCCGGTTACCGTGAGGGCGACATATGGATTGAACAGTAAGATACTCAAAGTGTTAAAGGCACTGTCAGAATGGTTGTGGGCAGAAAGCACATTAATCAAGATGATGCTTTCTGTGGAACGCTTGAAACACCGAGGTCAGTATTCGTACGATCAGAAAAGAAAGAATCATTTACCATCAAAAACCACACAAAGAACTGGGTGTGGTAGGCTTTAAATGTCGGCTGTTGGAGGTAACAAAGACCAACGAATTTCATCGTCGGTTGACAGAAAATTCCATTCGACAAAACGCTGACACTAATGGACGCTTTTGCCCGGTGAAGCTAGGAATAGGCAACTATTTACAGAATCTCACCAGTAATTTGGGGGTGTACTAACAAATCATTTTGAGGAGGCAAACTTAACGAAGAAGAACATACAGAAATGTCACACTTAAATTAATCACAATGCATGTGCTTGGAGTGATTACCTATTTTCTGAAATGTAAAACCAATTCTGGTTTTGTGTTTCGTGAATACGCTTACTAGAATGGTTCACCTAAATGTCGCATGAAATCAAGTTCGAAATCGGATTCTAAGAAGTTGGAGTGCACGAACAGTTATCTGTTTAGACAAATACGCAACAACGTTGACGGGACAAATTTAAGTTTTTTATTTGCTTCAAAGATGTTTAGGCTGGAAGCTTTAAAAGTTGTCCTGCTCTCAGAAACACATTTGTCCAACGCTAGAAGATAAACCTTGATGGCACCACATCACTTTTTTACTGCTGACTTATCACCGACACATGAAATCCGATCATCTTGCTAACAGTTTTTTTTTCAAATAAGATTCCTATCGAGTATATGAACGGCGTTTAATGACGGCCCCTTTCCGTGGATTCTGTGCTGAGATCCGTCTGGAATACGGCATTCCCGTGAAGCAAAGTATATCAGAGTGCAATAGAATGAACACAATTAATGAATGCAGATACGGATGCGAAACTTTTCCCAATTACAAAATTGAACGGCAAAACGCAACTAAAGTTGTCAAACCCCCATCAAGATGGGTTCAACAGACGGTTACGCGGCCATCAGCCAATGCCTTTAAGATCGCGTTGCCCCGTTCAATGTTACAGAAGTGGACTGATCAAAAGATGAATTCTTCCGTAGTTGTCAGGTTAAAACAAAATTCGCCACGGTTTCTCAAGACATTAGTAAATAGGCTGTACCAAACGATTTTCAGGCGTACCAATAAAATCACTATAAATTGTTGCTGATATAACAGTAGGTTGAAGAAGTTTCACATTTCAATCCTTTTCAATTTCGTTAGTGTTTTGAATTCTGCCTAATTAACTATTTCACAGCACACTGTTAAAAGTGCAAGAAAATCTTCTCTAGTCTACATTGCATCTTTATAAATTTTGTTTAAATATAAGGACAGAAATAGCTATTTCAGTTTTTCATTAAGTCATCTTCCAGTGCGACGGTGTAGTGATTTTACCGCGATTCCAAATCGTGGTTGGGCAAACGGCTGCGTGTATCTAAGTCTGTGTAACAGTGACTCCATGTTCTTTTCAAGCCAAATGAAGTATGATTATTGTTAACCTGACTAATTTGTATTGAAAACGTCAAATAAAACTCTACGGAACTTACCCTAGTGAAATTCGCATTTCGGATTATTACAGAAAGTAGTAAAGAATTTACTGTCACGTTGATGGTGAAACGTATATATAATGTGTTTGATAGAAGTCCGGTTTCTACGTTGTTTGTGTAGCGAAAAGGAGTTCACTTAAACACATTCTTCGTTGTCAAACTCTCTGGCTGCCACGCCACGCTTGCGCTGATGTTCGTAAACGGAAATTCCCATCCACAGCACACCCTCGATCTGGTCCTCCATTACATTTGCCTTTCGCGCCCCGTTTTTGATCTGATCTTGTTGAGCGATAGCTCAATCCGTCGCCCATATTATACTCAATCCGCACGCTATAAGCTTTTATACGTACCTTACCGCCGAGTTAGGGTGTTTCACCAACAGCTGACATAGTTGCACCTCCGATTTGACAATACACCACATTTCCACTCACCAGTTATGCGTCGCGGGTTACATGGTACCAACTAGGTGCCCGAGGTAGACTGAGCTTCTGCACGCTTTCATTCAGGGAGCTTAACATACGCAGAGTCTGAAGTAAGGCAGCGGAAAAAACTGGCGAATGAGTTTCAACTAAAAATCCGCCTCGCTGGTCTCATTATCATCAGTCAAACCAATATCTTGTGTAATCCGCTTGTAAACTAGCACACATTCAGCGTTTCCCTAGAAGAGTCTAGTGAGTATTTCTCAGGTGGTCAGCTTCAGTGAGCACAGGACAACTGACGGACGTTTCCTTCCTCCTATTCCACAGAATGTTTGAATGCCAACCACAATCGGCTGACCAGTTTCAGTCAGGGAGAAAAAGGTTTACAAAAGTTAAGAAAAATGGCTCGCACAGTTTCAACAATTCCACTGTAAATTGCCTTGTAGTCCAGTAAGTGACTGTCCAAAAAGACAACCATTCCGATTTCTGCCGATTTCCTGGTGCCGATGAGATCCGAATAAGTCGTAGTAGTCGTTCAGTATTTCACTGACGGCGAATGAAAAATCCGCTTGCACCGTATCAAAGGTATTTTTCCGATGCGTAATTGAAAACAAATCAAAACACTACGGAATGCACGAGCTTTTGTCTGGCGCATTTTGGCGGACATAGGTACCCACGGATGGAACGCTTCGTAATAAACCGATTTGTCCTACAAATCATCAGACACTTAAATGTTGGTGTTTATATAGCAGAGTCAACCAAGTTTAGTGGAAAAGACGTAAGACTGTTTACAGACAAAAAGCGGTTAGCATAATCATTTACGTAGGCAGTTTCAGATCGAACACCGGGTCTTCCTATTGGCCGGTGGGTAATTGCCGTCCGTAGATTGCGGCATCCACAATGAAGTGTAGCAGCTATCGATTGTCGGCTACGCAAACAATTTTGTAAACACCAACCGTGATAACTGGCCGTTGATTGGATATGGTACACTGACTGCACAACACTTAATAATAAAATATATATTATCTTATATTCAACGCAAGCTGTAACAGCCTCGCACAAACGAATGCACACTAGCCGCTCCATTCTGCCTAAGCATGAAGCCTGATACCCATTTTAAAACTGTCAAATACAACCAGACTTGGGTCACAGAAGATTAAGCCTGGTGATGAAGACCGCATAAAATGTCCGACCAAACTCGACGATTGTCCTTCTATTACCTCCTTTTTGTACGCTTACTACGATGTGATACTATGCTTACGCACAGTTCTATTTCCTGTTGCAGCGTGATCAGGTTCGCCGTGCTGCTGGGTGAATTTACGAAGATTGCTGTTCGATTTAAGGCTCGTGTTCAAGGTACCTGAGACGCACATAGTATTACTACGAGGGAGAAATATACTAACAAGAACCCTTTCTATTGAACAGAAATAACCTTTATAGGGTTCAAGTCGTGACCAATACGTCTGCAAAAATGGTGTAAGAAATAACCATCTGATCGTCATGTTAACTTCACGGTGCATAGTTAGATGGACTCAGCGTATCCTTAAGTGAAAATTTACGGAATTTTTTTGCAGAGTGTAATCTTTCAAGCAAGAAGGCTTGTCTTGTGCTGTTCCGACTTACCTTTTCGAACAGGCCAGGTCACATCGTTTGGTTCTTGTTAAGCAGGTGTTATATACATTCGTGAACAACATTATGATATGAACAATTTTACGACTGACATATGGGTAGTTTCCTCAGCATATTAACGCAACTATTGTGACCGTGTTAACCATGGTTCCCCATAGAGTCATCGATGAACGCACACCTTCAGAGCAACTTGAGTGGCATATTTCTGTTATATTCCTTACAGTGTCCATTCCAAATTACTGTGGTTATACAGTAGAACGGTCTCAAATTTCTTTTCAGCATAATGCTGCGGTTCATTGTTGCTTCGAAACTCTTGCTTGAGAAGGCCTGCACTAGGAAACGGAATATGACTTTTTCCAACGATCTAAGTAGCAAATGATTTGAATTTGACTCTTCTCCAGTTAACACATGTATAAGCCATTGCAGCAGACTGGCGTGGGTAGCAAACCTTAGAGACCAGACTTCGAACAGGTTTGTCACGGCGAATATTTATCTTACTATCACCTATACTGCTGACACCGTTCGGTCGTTGTTGTGAGGCTACCTAGTTCCTTACAGTCAGAGTTCAATGTGGGACAGTTATACAAATGTTCATTTCGTGTGGCTAAACCAAAAATGAAGGGAATTTCCGATAGGTGTCTGTTCGATCTACTGCTCCTTCAAACACGTGTCGATGCATCTAGTCATGAGGCACAAGTTGTTTTGTTGTCGTAAGGCGTAAACGATATGACTAATCTCATAGTTCGGGGCAAAATCCTCCCACAGTTTAGTGTTCTAAGGCATTATCCCCAATGACTCAACACATGAATAAGTTAGTATGTTCACAATATGGGAAATAATGGTAAATATGAGAGATTTAAAGGAAATATTCTGTTACCGATAAAGATTGGACGTTTTGGTTCATGTAACTTCAAAAGCACATTTTTATTCACAGCTCACTAGGACTTTCCAGTCAGCCAATGTGAAACAGAAGTATTAGGCTTGAGCTTTACCCATGTTAGACCTCATCGTTATTACTTGCCCCTATTACAAACGTAACTTGAGGTTTGGTAACATTCTGATGTACACTGTATCGACCAGTATGTTATCGACCCAAATTAGGCATCACCGAACTCTTGTATCCAAATCACAGGTTGTATTCGCTGGTGTGCAATGCCTAGACCACGGCTACTAATGAAGTATTCAAATAAGTTGCCTCGAAACAAGGTGTTGGAAAATATGTCAACAGAAAGTTTGTTAACTACTGACGAGCTCTGACAAAATCCAAATTCATATATGGTGTGCCTCAAA
Organism: Paragonimus westermani; assembly: GCA_008508345.1. NCBI lineage: Eukaryota > Metazoa > Platyhelminthes > Trematoda > Plagiorchiida > Troglotrematidae > Paragonimus > Paragonimus westermani. Next base: position 52,710 of record QNGE01001292.1, on the reverse strand, counting down.
GAAGGAACTGGTTAGGTAGATTATCTGTCTGGGAAAATTGCATCCGCTGCGAACGGAGATTAATTAGTGTCAAATTGATAACAAAACACCAAGCGCTCGGATGTTCACTAAACATGGAAATTAGATTACAAACGTTTCACCACTAAACAGGGTGACATCATCAGTGAACAGATGTTTGCGCACACACGTTTGATCATGGAGGTTGATGAAGTTTGATGAATTTCTTCTCTTCCACGTCAGAGTCAGTTGACTTTTTGACCCGAATTTTAACCAGCCACCTCTTGTCGATTTACTACTAACCTGAATTCCGATTGGCTATCTTCATTTGTAGCTGAACTTTACCTTGAGGCATGAATATGGATTTCCTACAGCTTCTGAGCTTTTGGTCTGCAGACTGATTAGTCACTTTACTTTACTGTTGAGCCCTAACCCATGATCTACGTGGTTAATCCTTACCTTTTGGGTGGGTAGATTATCCCTATGATTCTGGGGTTCTGTCGGATTGGTTACGCACTGTCCAGCTTTGATCATTGGCCCTGTTTAGGTGCGCGCACATTTGAGCGCAACGATGCTTACATCGTTTGTGGTTTACATTAGACCACAGATTCTGTCCACCTCGGTGGGGTTGTCCATTGAGTTGGTCCAGGAGTACCAGGCTCTAGAACATCTTCTTGCTTATCAGAATAAAAATTTCCATCTTACTCAGGTCGAGTAAGCGCCCAGTTTGATGCCAGTCGATGGAGACCCGGGGAAACCTTTCATGTCTTTTGGTGGCCAATTCATCCTAATGTATTCGTGTAGTTCAATTATATCTAGATTTGACGACCTAATGTTATCTGCAGCCGCTAGATCTTGGGTATAACGTTTCTTCTATTGACGGGTTTATATTGTTCTTTCGGTTTCGATGGTATTTTTCGTAATATTGGCGTTGACTTGTGCGTCAGCCTAATGTTGTATCGTTTCAGAAATCTTTCAGTCATTTCTGATATGGTTTCCATATATGGCAGTGCGATTTGCATAGTTGATAGTTCCGTAGAGCTTGCATCCCTTACTTTCTCCAACAAAATCAGTCTGATGAAATTTCGTGAGTATGAGCTGCGAATAACCACACGATACACGTACTCCTCTTTATTTCTTCGGAAATTCGCAGTGTTTCAGTGTGTTCCACTCCTTTTAAAATGAGCTAGACTGCAGCTCCTTTTAGGATAGACTGGGTGGTTTCTGCGAAAACCAGGAACCAGAACCCTAAATGCTTCGGTTCCGTGCGCTGAGATCTGCAGTGTTCCGGCAGATTATGTGTTGGGATTACTAGGTTCAAGAAGGGGACCTGGTTATTTTTTCAATGTCCATAGTACACTTAACACTGTGGAACGTGTTCATTAGTCTATGTGTCTTCTGTCACTGAGCGTTAATGTGGACACTTATTTACCATCAACACTTCGAACCGCGGGTTCGGTTTAACCTTGGGTAACGTGACATTCTCTGGTCTCTGCATGACTGCTTCGGTAATAAATCCAGTAAACCTGCTTGAGCTCTTTGAAATTGTCCGTAAATTTTACCTTTCAACTTTATTTAGGTAGACTGAGATAGTTAAATGAGATGGAAAGTTATTTCCGGTTTCAGGGTCCAAGTGATTGGGGTTTATGCTTTACGATTCTTAGCAATGTTTTTGTGGAATAGGTGAGGCCGGTGGAGATGAGGCGCACTGTGACATCGAATAAAAAACTGTTGCTTGTTTTCCGCGAGAACTTCAGCACCAGTGAATTAAAGCTACTTGGCTGTCGTGACCTCATTTTTTTAATAAGCGGACTAAGAAGAATACGACATTATTAGCAAGTTAAGTTTTAATTACAACACTCTTGAAGAAAGCCACCCCAGGTGGTTGAAACGTTGCGTACTACAACTTGCCTGTAAAGTTAAGCTCTTCTCGATCAACTTATTAGAAATCATTGTTGGGTCTCCTCTTCTCTTGATGTTCCCAGTTTATTCGGAATTCTCCGAGAACTGCTAACGGAACGATCTGATCCATCAACGAGATATCCTGGTTGCTTGAATAGGTTTCTATTCTGTATTTCCAGTAAGCAGAATCTCCACCTCCATATCTACCATCAAAATAACTATGGATATCGTTGAGGATATCGGTGTTTCGGCCTAAAAAAATTACTAATTGCGTGGCAATCCCCTAGTGTTTAAAAGAACAGCTGGTCCAAATCCTCCCGAAACAACTCGGTCGAAACATTGTTCAACAAGTTAATGAGTGCCGTGACTTCAACTAGCAAATGAGCCCTGGATGTAGGCTCACCGATTCCAGACACGTGGCCAGTCACTGTTTCACCTCTCGAAGCAAGTGGACAACACGGAACTCATTAGCAAGCAAGCGTAGCTGAGCGTTCGTATGCGACAATAGTTCAGTGCCAGCGAAGCAAAGAATAACACACTTGCCTCATTAAAACTTAGTGTACGTTCAACTCTCTATGATAACAAGAAACTTTTCAACATTCCTGTAAGAACACGGTTTACGGATGTTTGGATACCAAGTTTAATCAGATTGCCGCATGCGGATACGAGAGGGTAGCGTATGGATCATTTTCTGATGAGTTTGACATTTTCATCTTCAGATGAGTAATCAGGAATTTTTTTCACTTCCAGGTTGAACACAACTCACAAGTGATCGCAGCCTTTGCTTTCTGATAGGTTTTCCAGCTAGTCCACTTCGAAAAGAAACATCAGAATCGAGTTTCGCTTCCATTAGAAGTCATCAGTGGAGCAAATTCTCTTCACGGCCCGAATTAGAACCCTGACTACGCTTTCATGAGACAACCGTGTCAACTACTACACGAATGATCTCACATTAGGCACGACGGATTTATCATATGTGAATGCTCAACCACTTTTGCTTGTGGGTAATGACCAGGTTTCCGGGTCATCTGTCAAATCCAGTCTATAATCTCACGATTCAGACTACCGTTGCAGATCGAAATTTCCGATCCCATTGAACTTGTCAGGCGATATTTTAAATTACTGATGAACAGTCGGGGATTTGGCTGTTTCGGAGTTGAACGCCACTCGCATTTCACTAAAGCCTTCCAGCTACTGACGAGTACAAATGAAAGCAAAACCCGAGTCCCATGCTTTTTTTTGAGGCAGTCTGGCTGGAAAACCTAACAGAAGGCGAATTCTGCGAAAAATATGAGTGGTGGTCAACTTTATATTTTCACTTCCACGAAATGGAATTGTGTCCTAGACCCTACATTACTTAGTTTCTAATTTACCGAAGTGTCACCAGTAACTTCAGAACTTGGAGGGCTGTGGGAAAACTGAATACCGTAGGGTGACCCTTTTCTGCCTAGACGGCGTTCCGGCGCACCAGCTTGACTAATTTGTTCCGTTATGCGCATTGTTTTATAAGCAAATGGTACTGCGTTCTCTGCATATGTCGAAGAGGAATTTCAACGATTGATCCAGGCTTTCCTAACCGTGGTATTCGATTTCGGTTCGGATATCGACACGGGCAAGAAATTCCCTTTCAGTATCTTTCACGTGGAGGTCGTCTACGTACGCTTAGAGACAATTCGAAAAGTTGCACAGACTTCAGTCACTTGATTAGAAATCTGCTAAAAACTCTGCTCTTGAACCGCTAGTTGCGAGCTATAGTAGTGAAGCCTAGCGTTGCTTTCAGGAGTGTGCAAAGGCGTGTCTAGGAGAGTCAGAGCTTGCAACTGAAGAACATACTGTGTCCATCGTTGATTTTTACTGCCTTGGTTACTGTACAACAGTGAAACTGGAATGCGCTGCATTTGAGTTTTGTCCATTCACAATATCTAGGCAGCTTTGCGGGTATTCTTTGGTTGGATATGATGCAGAACAGAGGTAGTATGTTTAGCAACCACGGATGGGCTTGCAGCTACGCTAGTACTCAATAAGCTTTGTTGGTTAAGATGAATCTATAAAACCAGTAACGAACGATTAACAGAATAACTGCTGTATGAGCACGTAAAATGAGGCAGGAAAAATTCTCGTAACTATATGCTGTGCTGCTAGAATTTTACACCTTTGGGCTGTGATACCAACTTGAGATTTTGGGAGGAATTATTCAAGAATCGGATGATCTAGAGGAATACACTGTGGACGAGTGTCCGAAGGTTCCAGAAATGGCATTTGAACTCCCATGAATTCAAACGTGAAGTAGGCAAAATACTATAGATGTCGTGGTGTTACGGCTATACGTTGCTGAGGTGAATACGGCGCGAATACGTGAGCCTTCCTGGGTTAGCAGGTCACCAACGTACCCAAAGTACGCTGTCGGCGAACAAACGACAAGTGTATTAGGCCTAAATGAGTTGGTAGTAACGTCCATTTTGTCGTGCGTAACAAACAAGAACCGTCGTTTGTGTGTTAGATCAAACGCTGTTCTTTTCATAATGTTGTGCTTCAGTGGTCCTCGTCCTCCTCATTCTTCAAACCTTGATGGTGTACTGTATGGTAAATGCCGTGTTTTTTCTCCTTCCAGTGTTAAATTCAATTTTTCTCACCTCTCCTGTGTGTAACAATATGCACTCTTGTATCAAACCAATTTTTGCTTTACGTTTTCAATATTCTTGTCCAGCTAAGATATAATCGTTATAGTTTCTTTGATTTTTTTCTTTAAGAGAGATGAGAGTTGCGGTTTCTCGCCAGCTTATCAGCTGACTAGCCAGCACTGGCTGGGTGGGACAGAAGACTCGACCACACGTCTGCTGGTCTTATTCCTTTGGGTGTACACTAGTGTGAGTGTAACCCCAACCGGTACAGAGCGAACCACTTATGGTGCGTATTGTAACCAGATGTCATTTGACCTCGGTCACTGTAATAGACTAATACGAAACAGATACCACCAACCATGTGTTTGTCTACTCTCCAGAGCGGTTGGTAGAACTGGTAGAGTTGATTCACGTGTACACAATCACCCAGCACAAGTATTCCTTTGATCATTACAGGTTATGGCGTATCATGGTTATACCTGTCAGTAGGAAATTCGTAGAATAGTTAGTCATTACAGCGCTAATGAACAAACCCTCCACTGGCATCAAGTTCTCAACCGGCTTCCGGTCAACCTTCGGGTTCTCTTCCTGTTTACGACTTCATGTAATCAATGTAGGTTAACGTACTGAAAATCGTCTCTTAGATTAGAGCGTCATACTTGTTTGTATTGTTGGTCATTGTAGAAAATTGCGTCCGTATTTCTAGCCGCTCAAGAACGCGTCAGCAGCGACAAAAGGTTACAGATTATAACATATCTTTCCAAATATGAGTGAACGATTCGGAAGCTACTCATTGGGCTGATATTTCCGTTTAAACCACGAAATTAACCTTCATGGTGAAGTCCACGAAGAAGACACACAAATTCTGGATGTTTCTGTGGTGTCTAACTTGGATCCGACGGGCAATGAATACCATGCCGGTTGCATTGCGACTCACTCACAATTCACAATACTCTTCAAGAATATTTGTCTTCGAAATGCTTGTCTTGAGCCGGTTCAGTGGAACTCTTGCTAACAACCATGCACCATGTCACAGCAAACAGATGGCCCAATAACTTTTTGTGTATCGCTTGCTAGCCTTTTGAAAAAAGGTACGTCAAGTTCTCGAGAGATAACTTCCTGTGCCCAGATGATATGAACCAAGCTTAGCAAAGAAAGTTTCAAAAGTGGTCTGCCATTCTTCCGAATTTACTCTGGCAATCTGTTTTCACTTGGAGCCTACTGGTTTCGTAGTAGTTCAATAGCTCTGTGCACCTTTGGCACATCTAGAACGAGAGCAAGAAAAGCTTAGATATCTTATGGCAGTCCATTCACGGTTACTCAACTACTGGTAGGCGGTCGGTTTGGTACGCTACCAAATTGCTTGTGCCAGACTTTACTGATATCCTCCGATTGAGTGAACAAAAAACCAGTCACCTCAATCATTGCCTTAATAGACTGGGCGGAGGGAAAAAACACTGTTTTGGGAGAAACTGAAGAATTTCTTGTTCTATCGGCGGTCGGATTAACACTGTATCAACCCATCCTACCACTCTATCAGTCCTTCTTGATCACGTAAAGCCGTTCGGTGAGTTTCCCACGAACATTACGGAATGTAATTTTTCGACCACGCGCATCAGCCGCGTAATACGCATTTCGCGGATGGCGTGCTGTCTCTCGATCACGTAATCAAACAAACGATAATGAAAGCTTCGTGAGCGAGTACACGCAGTGATGTCGTTCGCAGCCTGCTGGAATCGGGTGTTTGTGATAGGCAGACTGTAAAAAACACGCAGGTGGAACATACAGTCTCCATTCTTGTTAATCAAACCAATATCGTAGGGTCCTAGGACTCTCGGCCAGTCTGCCGAGCGGCACCCAATTCGCGCGTTGAGTTCATTAGAGCTCGTCAGTAGTACATATCCTTGCCACGGCCGGGATTTGAACTCTGGCCATTCCGATCATGAGGCAACCGTGTTAACTACTGCGCCATTGACCTCACATTAGGCACGACCGAATGATCAAATCTGAACGCTGGTGAGCAATGATCAGGTTGCCCGATCATCTCGAGAGGAGACGCAGTAACTGTCCTGTTAACTCCAATCGATAACTACTCGATTAGGACTTCCGAGACAGGTCGAAATCACTGAACTCATTAAACCCGCAAGGCGATATTTTAGATTACTGATGAGTAGTCGGGGATTTGGTTTGTTTTCAAGTTGACCATCACTCTGGCATTTATTGACTGTTTAGTGAGAGTATAGTATAAAAACCAAGGGATTCAGAAAGATCCTTTAATCAAAATGCACCCCGTGTCATCCATCGATGGAGTTTTCATGAACGAAGCAAAGACGAATACTTGAAACTGGATTATATTACATGTAGTTGTCATGCACAGCAAACTGTTTCAAAGTTAAAGGCTGAATACACTGGGACGCATTATCCTCTCTGGCAGCACCTGAATCAGCTAAGAAATTTAAAAGTCTGCATTGTGGAACAAGAGCTTCACAATTTGTCTAGTCACTCTCCTAACCCAGTCCGATAGGTGATCAAGTTTGCAAATCGGATGAACGTTGTTTCAGTTTGTTATATCGTTCCTGGCTGATAAGATTGCAAATCAGCAACCTACTTGGAGTTTCAACTTTATCCATCTTCATTCATATGTTCTATATATCCATGAACTAACATTTTTTCGGACAAAACAGAAATCCTGCTCGCTCTTTCAACAGCTTGCAAAACTATCAAATGTTGGTCATTCTTTGCTTCACGCTCGGCAGCTGATTCCGGAGAATTTCCGCTCCTTCAACATATGCACAGTTCATCTTGCATTTTGGCGTTTTATATTCGTTCTGTTTTCGACAGTACCATCCATGTGTGTTCTTTCCTCTGGTTTATATTTTCTTGTAACATGACCTTGAAATAATAAATCGTTCTCAAATCACTCGAGCGTGTGAGGTAGCTTGTACCACAATTCTAAACACAACTGTTTATATACACCGTTGTTAATATGATTGTATGCAAGCAGCTTCATCACAGTTTGTTTTCATCCACTTCGACTGTTTTGGTCGGCATGCTCAATAACCGTTTAACCAATTTATTCCCCGAACACACAGGAACAGAACTCACAGCTCCGTCGTTGTAACTGCTTGTGACCCTGTACACCAAAGTATGAAGGTCAAAGATTCAGAGTGCCCATGGTAATGCCTGAGGATAATGAATCATTATCATGTTCATACTGAATCTGTTGGTTACCAGTGTGCCGGACCAGGAGAGATAGTGAATACGTTCAAGGTTTCAAAGCTGTACAAAACAGATCTGCTCATTCCACCTGTAGATTTGACTGACTGCTACCTGAGAAATTAATATGCCAGTGTTGTTGAAGCAGTATTCTATTTTTCGCACCGAATGGCCTTAGCTAAAATTTAACCCTTTAGTTCGTTGCCCATAAGTTGTAAGTAGCCATTGGTAGTCAGAATTACGGACTTACCCAATGTGGTTTACGCGACTGAGAACAAAGAGCAGAAAATCAGTTTGTGGTGCCTTCAAACAAGATGTCCACTATACGAGATATCCAGCTGGGAAAAGTCCGGGTTGAGTCTGGATTCAAACTAAAGATAGAAACAACATACCCGAACAAGCGTGTTACTAGCCGAGGTACGAAGCGGATGTGAGAGTTCATAAAGGTTCGGAAATGCCCAGCGTTGATAAATTCCAGTAAACGCCGTTTTGAGCATCCTATATTGACACTAAATCCTTTGAACCATGGATGAAACCTCTAGTGATATATGTGGTTGTTTGATCACATATGACTGATTGTCTGCTGTAGTTGTTGTGGACCGAAGTTTTGTCACTACGCAACCCCCTTATTAAAACTGAGTCCACAAAAATAAATGTTTTCCGCCTTTCCCCACTCTCCGCAACAAATGCTTCTGTTCGGTCAAAATAGGTAGACTATATTCGTCCTTAGAAGTATAAGTTATTCTTATGACGAACTTTTGATTTAACATTCCCATTGCTCATTTCACCTGTAAAACGAACTTCCTCATTCTCGGGATTCGATATTATTTTGAAATGAACAACTCAAGCAACCGAAATGTGGTAACAACCTAGATATTCTGTTACCTCATTTCGAAATAATCAACTAGACTCCACTTTCGCACCTATTAGGACACACCAGTAAAACACACCTACCCGGACCGGGATTTCAATCCGGCCCTCATGCTTATGATACTATCTTGTTGACTACAAAGTCAGTAACCTCACAGTAATCACGATTGAGTAATCGTACAAAGACGCTCAAACACAATCGTGTGTAAATACATCTCGATTTTTCGGACCATTTCAACAAGAGAGCAAAGAAATTGCTCTGTATAATCCAGTCGGTAATCCGGAATCCAAGTAAGTAAAAAGCTACTTTGGTGCATTGAGCCAACTGAAGAGAGATTGAAGTTTCAAAATAAGTTTGAAACATGATAGCATTTCAAACTGAACGCAGAACACACGCTTGATTGCGCTCTCCACATTCAGATGCGCCTTTCAGCTCATCGGCATGACTCTATGAAGAGCGAAATTCGAGTCCGGTGCCTTCCTCTCTAGAAAACCAACTGAAGATCTTAAGCGAACGTGAATGTTTCGACCAAGTATGGGTTTTAGTTAAGCTGAAGCTACCTCTAAATTAAACAGATGAACCGGGGAAAATTCTGTGGAAATCATTTTGTCTCAGCTTTTATTTTTGTTCGCGTCCTTATTATCCACTATCAGCTGGCCCCTTTCGTGCAAGGGTACTCAGGACAACGTGCAATGTCTTCAGAATTGCTGACTGTCGTTTCCTTGATTTCCGTCACGTACAAGATATTTGCAAACAACACCGAAATATGGATTATCTTCAGAGTGAAATATTTGTAGGAAGTGACACATTGAACTCCAAAATATTAGGTTCAGTTGGTGATTGGTGCGTTTGTTCAACTTGTAATGTCAGTCCCCTTAAATTTTTGTGCGTGTTTACTAATGGATGCTTCATATCACGTTTTAACAACACAAATATGCACATGCATGCACATAGTGGGCGCATTCAGCAGGCATGTTCAACGGGGGAAACATTCACAAACAGATTTGGTGATTATCAAACAAACTCCCACTGCACGAGTGAGTTTTCCCTGGTGCGGAAATAGATTGAGAGCCCCACTCTTAACAGTGTTCACTGACTCGAAAACTTCATTTAATTGCCCTATTCACAGTCCAGCTACGGGGAGCACATAAAACTAAAGTAAACCAAGAGGGTATGTGTTAGGCAGATAACTGGAGATTAAGCGCCCTAAGTGAACATAAGTACGAAAACAGTTTAACCTAACGGAACTTACAAATGACATTTGGCCCAGCTGAACAAACACAGCCCATTTATAAATAATTTGCCGTGGTTTTGACCACGAAGGACTAAAGTGTGTACTAACACATGTCAATCTAACATTAAAGGCCTAACCGGCTTTATCAAGAGCTGATGCCAACAAACGTCATGTTACACGTTAACCATTTACGTTAGTATTTCTACCCGATTAGTCAAAGTTTTGCAGAAAACATTCGCAATAGGCTTACCCTCAACTTTGTCGTGGTGATCGTATAAAGTAATCGACGGCTACAAAGTTGAAAAGACATGAACTTATGTTACTGCTACGAAGAGTAAAACAGGCACAAATTATGAGGTATACTGTTGACTAAAGGTTTCTGGTTGCCACGGCAACGTGAGGACAAAAGAAAAAAGGGAGACTCTGTAAATAGAGGTGAGCGTGAGCATAAGCTTGGAGGATTATCCAACAATGGGCCATCATTCACAAATAGCTGACGTGTCATGGAGAATATGGAATGAATAAAAAATACAGCCAGTAGGCGGATATGTCTGAGGAGTTTGAATGATTTGAACCGAGTTTAATGAGGCTGGAATGGAGAAGTTTCTTGATCTTAGAATACACAATTAACCAAAGCTCATGTTTTGTACAAAAATGAATCACCTCAACGATAGCCGACTGGAACGGCAGTCAAGTGAATTGTCCAATTTATTGGTGGTTAAAACAGTTTGACTGAACTCATGTTCAATTGCGACAACCAAGCTACTTGAATTATCAACGTGGAACAAAACAGCCAACTCCCCAATCCAATCACTCAGGGGAATTGAATGGGTAAAGCTATTCATTGGTCACCAACCAGGCCAGAGAGCATGAACCATGTCCAAATGTTTCACTGAGCATGACTGTACCTGTCACCTTTCAACTCATCCTAAGGCTTTTTTAGCGAACATTGTAGAATCGAATTGACAGTCGCTATTAGGAGCACAGAGAGCAGAAATATCATTACCATAGTTCTACATAGAGAGAAATATCGCGAAATATTCCAAGTGCAAAACGAAGGGAAAAAAATAGAAGGACAAGTACCTCAAAAAAACTCCGAATTTGCCTGATGTATCTGTAACATACACATATTCGGCGCGGTGTATTGGACACGCTGCGAAAAGTAATCTTTGGATCTCTTAGGCTACAGTAGATTGTTTGTTCCATATACAGAAATTGCAGTATCATCCTACAACTAATTATCATGAACTCATTACTATAATGAAGAATGTAGCGTTGCATGGCCCGGTCATAATAGTTTTGAGTTAGACCAGCCGCACTCTTTTGGGCATGATGTTCGTGTGTATCTGGCAAAAAAACGATATAGACTGCAATTATCTGACCTCTCGTCACCGATCGGTAGATAAATTTTCCTTCAGAAAAATACACGGATTTGGCTTCAATCCTCATATTCTTAATGATTCCCTGTAACGTTGAGAATTTTCTAGCGTGATATGTATTCTTTAAAGTATGCGTTGCGTAGATGCCAAATTTTTTGTTCAAGCGTTAGAAAACGAGTGGTGGTCACTGACCAACAGCTTAACCACAATTTTTTGTAGATAATCTGCTATCAAAACCCTACTAGGTTGCGCTAGACTATTTGACGGGATAGTTTCAAGCAATTAAATTTCGTGGTTTATCCTCAGGACCCAAACATTCCCAAATGGGTTTTCTTGTAGTCACAAACTGCCCACCGCAAAGCTGTGACATCCTAGGTGTCTACCCACAGTTTCACTCAAGTCTGCCTCAGGTAACAATCATGTGAAAGTCAGGAAAAAAGTCACGTATGGTGTATGTGTTAGTTTGAAATACCATGTGTCAAAAGTGAGTATGTAAGTGGTATGACACTTATATTGTGTTAAACGTAATGCTCCCTAGCTTTACGCGCTGCTGCACGCAACGCATACTTAAAATCTGCAGCATCATAAAGCAGCTGTTCCACTAAATATTCATTATGGACACAAATTTGGAGTCACAAGGTTTTTCATAGTGTAGTTTGGATATTTCGTGTAGTTTCGTTTGAAACATTTTCAATGCTTCGGTGTTATGCACTTGTTTATAGGGTGTAACTAACAGTACAGAAGACAACCACGACTGCGAAGATCGCTTAGAATATGTTCAGTGGAATTTGTTCAAGGTTTAGTTTGGTGCGTTATATGAAAACAACGAAGGCGAACAGAAAATTGTTCTCATTAATGTGAGATCCAAATCAACACGATTAATAATCATAACGTTTTAATCTGATGACGTTCCTTGGATGGTACATTTAAAGGGTAGCGTTCACTAAAGCACTCTGTGAATGGTTGCTACAGCATACGATCACTGTTGTGACCGAATGGTATCAGGTGGAAGCATGTAACTAGTCTTTTGTCAACGAACTAGCTGTTTATCGCCCGAAATGCCGATGGCAAATTTCGAGCATATCTTCACAATACTTGTCAAAATTGTTGATTGCGTTTGCCAGACGTGACCGATAAAACGAACAGTGACACATTCTGTGAGACTTTTCAAAACAACCGGAAACACATCCTCCAGTTTGCTGAGGCTTTGACTAAAAGATGTCAGAATCTCACAATCTGTGTTCAAAAACAATTTGTGTTAACATTGTGGCTGTTCTGGTAATCAACATCCCTATATTTTTAATTTTCACTTCCATGTCTTTCTGTCTGTCTGTCTAATCCTTTAAGCCATGACTTTCGCCTTATGGAACGTTATCACAAGAATTGAAATTAGTCACATGTCCACACGTGATCAGAATGTACACAATTTTAATCCGGAGAACATTACATGATCTGTGAGAACATCTAAATAAAAGCTTGATTATCAGAAATTTGCTTCCCAGAAATGCAGAAGATACGGTGTGGTTGGATAAGTAATTACCGCCACTTCGCTGTGGCTATGAACACAAATGAAATAAAGCTACTCTGGCTGAGCTGTTGGGACGGGGGATGAATTGTTTCACAGGTTGGGTGGTGTGTTTGTTGAAGGAAGCCCCGGGATTTGTTTTTGAACACCCAAATCCGGCTGACACAGTCGGATTGTGACAGCCTGAGTTATTAACAGAGTGCGATTGTTTACATTTCGTAAAGAGGCAGCAGTGACTGGGTTTGTCTGCTTGTCGAGCACAGACGTCCAAAACGGACGTGGACTGATAAACCGAAGCGATTTGTCCAAAGATGAAGCTAACGCATGCATTCATTATTCAAAATTGTCAATTTACTCGACGGTGTGCCTGGATAGATTGCTTGAGCACGAACTTCTTCTGAAGATAGATGTCAAGGTCGAGCCCTATGATGATAATAGCCTCGTTAGCGGTCAACTTCCGGACTTACCTTTTTCGGCAAATCTGTCGACAATTGGGAAACTATCTGACGGAATGATTAAAGTCGATCAACTGAGGAACACTCACACAGGGAACCGTTTTTATCACATAAATGCTCAAGCACGCAGAATGGCGTCTGCATACCTTATTGAACCACAGCTTTGAAGTAGGGCCGCAGTAGAATACTCAATAGGAACAAAACAACACACGATGCTAGTCGTTAGACACAATGGGTTCACCCTAAGCTAAGGTACCACAAGTTGTTAAACGGGGACTCACGTCCAAACGAAGTGCAAAGAAATTCTTTCAACTGACTTTCTGAGCCTTCCGCAAACAGCTCGCGCCACGGGATACCCACTGGCAGAAAGACTGATAATCGCGGAGTTCGTCATCACAGAGGATGAGTTTGGTGAGACATTTCATAACCACTAGCCTGTGATTTTGTGGGATGAAATTGTAGAAGGGAAAATACTGACCCAACATTCACGCTGGCCGGGTGAAAACAAACTTTATAACTTGATCACTTACAGAATCTCGGATTGTATATCACGCTCAGAAGACTGATGATCGTGCGGTTGAGAGCACGGACTCGTAGTACCAACGGTAACTGGCTCCTTTCATATTCACACAATCTCCACCCGATGAGCTTCAACAAGGACAAAACAAATCGTGAAACTGCAACTTGAGGGTGGGCAACAAAAAGCATAGAAAATAGGCTGACGACTTCGTATCTGCTTCCTGTACACTTTTCAATTGAGTAAACCGTCTGGTTTTATCAAAGGCTACAAAAGTTATTAGCATAGAAACCAATATACAGTTGCTCACAATCACTCAGGCCCACAACTACGGAAAAAGCTCGTGTAACCGTTAACAGACACAGTCTCTAATTTATATTGCCTGATTTTCTTACTCAACCCGGTTAATGTTCTTCTATGCGTCGTGTTGGAAATTAGGCTATTGATCGAACCCTTTTGTTACCGATTTTTTGTTTCATTAACTTTCATGTTCATGGTTATCAAATGACGTTCATTTTATACCCACACTGATGTAATGAGAAGGTTTGTATATAACACCCCCCCAAGAGAAACATCACAAGGTGATAGTAGAAACTAGCTTCTCGCATTCGTGTTTGATATTGGGTGAGGGAGAATGTGGTGCTAACATAAGCGAAGAAACAAGCGAAAACCGCTGAAATGTTTATTAATTTCGCAATTCATATCGAGGTCGTGGTAGTAGTCTTCCGACTAACCTGTAGTGGTTCTAGCCTTCTCGAAGAAAATATTTTCTATCGAACAGCAGCTTACAGCTTGTTCTGGAAAACACCTGTAATATGAACAAACGATCGCACTATACTACTTATACTAATACAACATGAATTTAAACACTGAAGTTACCACGGGAAAAATACAAGGAGAAACTTTGGAGTGTAACTTGACCTGAGCTGTATCTCCGTTCCTAGAAGTAATAGACACTGACGACTATTGCAACCGCAGTGTTCTTAAGCCATTGTTGTATGAAAATTATTGGGTACGTTTCTTGTCCTGTTGAAGCGCCTAACCCATGTATTGGTTTTCTGAACTGATAGCCCTTGCATCGTCCGCGCCGATGGCTCACAGCACATGGTCGTCACTCATATGCTGAGGTGAACGGATAGCCTCTGAGGTTAAAAAATTTACAGACACACCAGGTTGTGTTACTCCATCTAAAATTTGCTATCGTAGAGTAGTATGAGTACATACGGACTGCAATACAGTTAACCCTTCCAATCTCCGAAAGAGTTTGTGATGATAGCTAAAGTAAAGTCTGCATGGTTACAAAAATACGCTACAATCACTTGAGTCGAAACCAATTTAGGAACGGTGGCATGAGAGAAATATCGAGTGTTATGCAATACCATTCAGTTGATTATTTTTAGAAACAGCTATAAATATATCTTACGAGAATAGTCGCCTTTTTGTGTCTTCCCTCGAAACAGTCGCTGGCTTAAATTTCATCTGCGTCAATTTAGTTAATAACTCCATGTGCTTAAATTCCGAACAAAACTGCTGATGACTGTTGTGAACCCACATTTGAATGACACATAAGTGAGCATCCTTCGTTTGTCCGAGCGTTGAGTTTCTAATAATTCCCTTCATCAATTACATATCGAGTCCCAGTTTGTCAAAACAACACCGGATGGACGGTTACAAACCTAGCCGTGCATTTTGATTTCATATCAGAGGTTTATAAACAACTGAACTGGGTTTAGCCTTACTCGATTTTGTTGGGAATCAGAGATCAATATGAGCCCGGAAAATTGTTTCCAGTGTGGATCTGATGGTAAGTGATGTCTTCTTTTAAGGTACATAAAACAAGACGTACCTACCCCATCAATGTTTTCTGAAATGAAACGTTTCAGCCGATGAAGGTTATGTGATGAATCAACGTAAGTAAACTCCTGACTCGTGTAATCAGCCTCTGGTATTCACTTATAGCTTGTCCCTCTGAAAACTGACCAGTGGAGCAAATGTCCTCTTCCAGAACAGTAAAAGTATTCCATCAAATTTGACTCGTGCAGTCACAACCCACAGATAATAACGTTCGATAACCTTAAATGAAAGAGAGGCCTGGTGAATTGTGCGACCACTAATGTCAAGGGAAAACCGGAGAAATGGACCAATTATTTATTAACTTACAAATACTTAAACGTCCTGAGTGGACACCGGCAATTTTGTAACCATTTTTACATTAGGAATCATCCGTTGATCGGAAGGGGAGATTAATTTCATGCTCAGCCTTAACACTATGGGCACGCCCTATCCAGTTTTGACAACCTATAAATTACGTATGAATTAAAAAATGCCCTTTTTAAGGTCCTAGTCTCAGATTCGTTCTACTTTTTTCGATAGTGCGAGTATAATAACCCACACAAATTTGCTGAAAATCGATTATATTATCTGAGCGCTATGGATTACCTTAATGACATATTGATTCAGAGCACTACTACTTAACAATTATGTCTGTTCTAAATTATTCAGAGCAGGCTGTCTCTGCAATTCTACCACTGACCTTGAACTATCGTCATCAGATTTCAGGCGATTCTCCTTATCGAACGGTGAAAACCGTAATACTGAAAACGCTATATCTCGTGTTGGAACGCGTAGAATATTGAGGTTTTACATAAAAAAAACATACAGTTCTTTTATTCCGCTAAATAGGTTAAGATGCTTAACGCAGAATAGCGTGAAGTATCTCTGATAGAACCCAGGTAATTGGTTAGACCCCAATAGAACTGAGGCACCATAGTAGATGTTGCGATTAATCCCCCACTGATTCGGGCAGCTCAAACCTACTGAATGCATGGCGCTTACTCATACACCCATTGGCTCCCCGGTCACAATAGACATCGACTCGCCGGTAACCATGCTTTATTGTTTTCAGTGATCCGACACGAGATCCTTCACTGGAGTTAACAGGCAGCAACTATACTTGTTACTTAAATCGCCGAGTCATCGTTCCTTATAAGAAAATGTAGCTCACACTTGACACTTGAAGGTCTGGCCTTGCCTGATCTGATACTAACAGTGCAACCGGGTTAGTAAAATTGCATTAAAAATAGCGTGAAGTGGAGTTTGTATCGGGCAGTGAAAAGCCTATGCGTATACACTGAGACTGTTGTAAAGGGCGAAACTTGAATTCAGTACATCCTTGAAAATGGGTTGCCAGAGTATTTACCCTGAACTGGTAAGTTACCATGAACTGTGAGTGGTTTTCAGCGTATATAAATTTACTCCTACTACATTGTTAATGATAAACACAACCTTATATACATTACTTGATATAAAACTGTTATACCCATGGCATAAGTTTGAACTGTCTGCTTCAAGACTGCTAACGGTACACTCCCCAGTGTTCTTGTTCTATCAGGTGCACGCAGTCACAAGTAATTCCCTTCTCTCCTCTGCATACTTCAACGATGAGACACACGGCATATTTATCCCTCTCATACTAAATGTTACCAATCATCTTCCTCTATTTTCTTTCAAATACGTATGACACTGGTAAGCGAAAAAGTAGACATACAAACCAATCTGTAACCCCTAGCTCCACCATCGTCTGACGGCAGTTACCCACATATTGTAAATATATCACAGTTGTTTAGGAGACACTCGTTTGAACGTTTGCTAAGCCATCATATTGGCATCACTGCTACCGAGTTAGCGGAATTGGGCAGTTCTAGGTCACATGAGTGAAGAAATGTGGCACACTAACGGTGACAGCCGACATCACGCGACTTTGAACTTCCTCTGAGCAAACGCATACAAGGAAACTCCGCTTCATGGAGGTTAAGCATTGACTAATGTGCTCAGAAACAACACTACGCCACATTCGTTCAACGTCGTACAAGGGGCGTAGGCGGCCAAACTTGATGAGGTTACGTGGAATCAGTTTCAAATTTGGATGGCTGCCGAAACAGTTTCAGATAAGGATGCGGTACTGTACCAGGAGGCGCGGAAGCAAGCGGACACGGAAGAAACTAAGTTGGTCAATCGGCAGACTGCAAGTCACGGCTCTCAACGATTACAGAGGGTATACGCATGGCAATTCGTCACTTGTTTTGAATCGTATAACGGTAAAGTTGTTATCGTTAGACTCTAAATGTTGTTCGTTAGGTGTTCAACATATAACCTTGGAGGTTCAACCAGACAAAGTGTATCAGCGTATAGGTGAAATCACAACGTATTCATCATTTGAAAATGAGCAAAGCAAGACTACCTTTCTGTACACCTGCTATAAGTACCAGAGCGGTTCAGTTTTCAAGTGGAGTTTATGGAATCGATCGCGTATTGGAACTATGACAGAGTTGTGACGCAACCAAAATATCCGCACAGAAAGGATGAAACAAACAGCCAGAGTAGTTCTGTCGTCCCAAACCGGTCATTTCAACTGCACTGATATATTCACAGAATATACCACAAGTCACAACGTCGTGGATATTATCATCTTCAAGGTTTCATCCGCCACTCCCGCTAAACACAACAATACATACAAAAACAGTTACTGGTAAAAAGTGGAATATTTGGACACTACGAACTGATGATCATTCATATTCGATCGCAGACTTCTCATTTACATATACTTCCCAACCAACCACTCCTGAAAAAAACACTAGACACGTGTTTCGCATTTGTTAGAGGTGGTGAGTAGCATATTTCTTTATCGTGGCCGGGGTTAGAATTCCAGCCAGGCTGTCATGAAGCAGCCGTGTTTACCACTGTGCTACTGACTTTCCACTAGGTACAATTGAATCACCATATGTGAACGCTCAGCCATATTCGCTTGAGAGTACTGGTCATAGCTACATTGGAGAGACAAGTAGACAACTGAAAGTACGTGTTGCCGAACACAAGAGGCACGCAAGGTTTCCTCCTAAACAAGCCTATCAATTTCAGAGACTAGAGAAGGATTCGGCCATCGCACTACATGCACTGTCAGGGAATCACAACGTAGGTTTCGATCAAGCTCGAGTGATTTACAAGGATCTAGCTTCCTATGAGGAGCGGTGCTGTGCTGAAGCTCTCACTATTAACACACAGCACGCTTGTGTTAATCGCAATGATAGCAAACCCCTGTCTGCAGTGTGGCGTGGATGGATGAACAGCACCAGACACGGACGCGTCTTATCTACATCTGTCTCACCCCCACTTAGTGGGCAAAGGATTAGACCAATCTGGTCAGATGCACCACAAATTGACCTAACCACGGCAAATCCCATGTGACCTCTGTTCCTCTGCCAAGGTGATTTCGATTACAACACTCCTGAGGAAGGCCACCCGAGGTGGTTGAAACGTAGAGTATTACAACTTGCTCGAAACGTTGTTATTCTCAATCTACTTCAAATCTGTCATCACAGCTGGCTGACTGTAGTCCCCATTTTAGTAGTACTGTTGACATGGATGGCATATCTTTTTTTCATGTGACTTCTGCCGTACGACGCCTTTGTATATGCTAAATGTGATGACGGCAATATCAAAAATGAAAATTAATTCCGGTTCCCATTTCCTGCCATTCTAAATAATGTGGTTCCGAATTTTGTTCGTTATTGAGGCGCTTAATATACGATTGCGCAGCCCTGACTTTTGCACTCAGACAACGTTAGTGTGAACACTTGACCTCCAGTGGTTAAAAGCCAGTCGAACTCACAGTTTAAGGAATCGGTCGAGTAACTGTTAGCAGACATGCAGTTCACACTTACTATTGATCCATCTTCTTACTCAACCCGGTTGCTGGTTTCACAGTTAAATAGTTGCATTTGGCCTTCTTCCACTTAGTTGTATTCTCCCAGTCCTATCATGCTGTTGACCAGTAGCTTATCTGGATTGTTTTTTGAGGACATCTGAAGCTACAAGCCTGATCCAATCAAGTTCGGTGGTCGTCAGGAGAGGCACCTTAGCACTCGACCTCACAAGAAGTCGATTTTAAAACAACCAGCGTGACTTTTGTTCGTGCGCTAGCCGGCTGAGCAAACTGATGGCAAGGCATAAAGAACGAAAGACATTGGTCTACTTTATCCGCTCGTTTTTCGTTTTATTCAAGTCGATCTGGTTGCGGCTATCTCGAACCTTTAAAATCAGGATTTATTAACAGGATTCTTAAGGTAAGCTGAACCAGTAAAAATCCACTGCAAAGTGAATTACAGCCACCTTGCGTGTCACGGGTCAGTACACACAAACAGGACGTAGGCATTAATTCAAACGAATCCGGGTAGTAGAATCCCGAATATTCGTGTCAGCCGAACGACACAGATACACTTATATGGCTTGAGAACGGAACAATTTAAACCCGGATAACTGAGACCACGAGGACTAACCGTGAAAATGGGGTGGAGTTTGCAACAGCACATAACAGGATCACGTACCGAATACTTGCTAGTCATAACCGGAATCACTAGGTGTTACCGACTGGATTCAACAATGGGTTTAGCAACCTGCTTCATGATATCTTGAATCTAAACCTTCGAAATGCCAATTTGTTCGGCCTCACACAGGCTGAGTGTTACTTCTGTAAGTAAAGGGTTTCATTCTGTTCTTTGGCCACCTACCGTATGACAACCAATAGCTTTGATCTTGAAAATGTTACGCATGCTGAGCCCATTCGGACAAACCAGTTGAATGACGCTGTTTTGCCTACCGGAATATATATTATGATTTTTATATGGAAAATATGGCGAATGTCTGTTTGTTCTGTTTGTAACGTGAAACCGCCACCACACGAAGTCACTCATGTTGACAGAAAATAATTCGTTGCTACCAAAGACCGTGCAGTTTCTTTGAGAATCTTGGCTGCAACCTCGTACATCCGTTCGTCTGTTCTGTATGCGCGCTTTTGTTTATACCTGCAGTTACATTCCAAAACACTTATTTTTACTAAAACGCTAACAGTTACTCGTCAGAACTCGGAAAATGGTAATGAAATAGAATGTCGCATAGTTGGTCGCTTGCTGAATAGTCGACAGTTCAGTGACCCAAGCCGGCCATGTACTTCAACAATTCGCATAGTGCTGTTTTCAGATGATAGCACGCTATCTACGTATACTGAGAACGATCTTGAACAAACACGGCATCGCGACCACGCCATCTAAACTTGGTGTGGATATCAACATAGGTAAGATATTTTCCTTCCTCCATTTTGTTGCGGGCCTAGGCACCACCAGAAACGTTCTTGTTAGTTTGACAGATTTCTGTCACGTGGGTAGCAAGCTGTCCACAGATCTCTCCGTGGATTGTGTAGTGCAACTTCGGAAGCTAGCGCTGTTTCCGGACGTCTTGAAAGACTGATCTGAAAGAATCATAGCCTGAAGGCGAAAACGAAGCTGATTGTGTGCCGTTCACTGGTATTGCCTGTATCGTTGTAAACCAGTAAATCGTGGACATCGGATCGACCGAATGTGCGGTATCTCAGCCGCTTCCTTATACAATATCTAAGGTGTATCTTGGGTATACAGTGGTCAGATATTGTGTCGAACACTGAAGTACTTCAGCAAACGAAGGGGGACAGGGATGAAGCCAAGCTGATGCTCAGTCGGCTTCGTTGGCAAGTAAGCATCCGCAGGATTGGCGACGGGCGAATTATGAATAGGCAGCAGCACGGGTGGTCGAAATCGGAGATAGCAGGATGTTTTTCGAAGTCTTTTGCGTTGTAATATTGATTTTAGAACTTGGAGGACTTAGCTGTAAACCGGACGGTCTGGAACGGTACGATCGAGACAGTAATTCTTGACGTATGCGAATGATGCACACGGAGAATGCTGCACCATGAGTATGTAAGCTGGTATTGATGACGGACATTAGGCCATTTTCAAGAAGGATCAGTGTTACGATTTACGGATGCGTCTCTTGTCCGCAAATAGCTGTTCCGGACGCACTCCATAGGGGTTAAGATTCTGTCTGTGTTGTGTAAACTTATCTGTTTGCCTTGTACTTTCACAAAAGACCGACAAACTTTCTAAGAGCACACTCTGTCATATTTCAAAAACTTCATCGAAGACGAAGGGTACTGACCAGGTAATTATGTATCATCACCTTTAAAAATTTTTGTCGCGTTCAACTGAGTTGTGGTTTTTCGTCTGCGTTCACGAAGTGGTCGTAGACCACAGATTCCTAAATTAGTTGTACGCTAAAGTTCATTTGTAAATCAGTTTTCCAGTGGTCAGAAAGCACACTCTGATCGACAAAAAAAGATTATGGTCCCTAGGTTTGTTTTCATCATCTAATCGTGGCTGATGAAAGTGCTGATGATGCTACGGGTGCACCGTGAAGTAGACGTAACACAGCATGCTGTCTTGAGCGGAAGAAAATCGACTGTTCTCTGGAGAGGAATTCAGTGGGTTGCGCAGAATATCCATCTAAGGGATACACTGATGATGCAGTTTGTAACTCTCACTCACTTGAACAGTAAATAGATAAAATGTGTTCCGCGAGATGAGCTAATTTCTAACACTCTTATTGGTCACATAACAAGCGATATGAAAATTACGAAATATTGTTAAATATTCCAGAGATAGGAAGCAAAATTCAGACGTATAATCCCAGTGTGTCCATTGACACCACGGTAGTCTCAGTGCCACAGTTAGTTGCTTTTACACACACGGTTCTGGCTGAGGCTTAAAAATCAGTCAGACTTCCGCGCCCTTGGGCAATCGATGATTACTTACGTGCTTGGTTACGGACCCCAACAAGGTATCAGTGATCAATTAAGAAAACATCTGGGAATGCTCCCGTGGTAGGTTATGACACTGGTCATTTCAGCGTATTTTTCTCTAATTCATTTTTGAGATCTTCCATAAGTTCTATCTGTGTATGTTTGACTGCAGCATCAGCAGGGAGAATTAAGAATTACATGAGAGACAAAATTAGTAGGAATGACTTTTTTTCTTGATGGCATTAATAGTTTCTTGATTTCAACATATTGTCACTTTTATAAAGTTAGCTGAGAAATACTTTTTAAAAGGGAATGCGTTTCCTAACGAAACAGCCAGGAATAATCACCTCATAATGATTACTTGATCCAGCTCCGGGTGGACTGGTCTGTATTTGGCTCACTCGCCTAATCAGACTGCAACCGTGCGATCGAACGCCTGTACGTTATCTGAATTGTTTTCTCGCGGTAACTCTCTGATGCCCCCTATAACGTTATTTACTCTAACGCTCTGACGGCATCTATGACCTAATTTCGACTCGACTCGCTCTTCCAAACAAACGCTGTTGCCGCACCTATACTGTTCTCTCGGTTCTGCATCAAGCGGTTGAGCGCCTATCAAAAGGGACGATCCACTAGTTAGTTTCAATGCTACACATGAAATATGCCTTGAGGAAACAGTGTTTGAATCTCAGATATACTGGTAGCAAGCAACTTAGATTACAAATCACGTTAGAAAGTAAGAAGTGTAGAATGAAATACATCAGGCTACGATCGATTGGGACTAAAATGCCAAGCAATTACCCTAGAAAACGATACTCAGAGGTCTGAACTAGTTCGTGCAAAATTTGACAGGGATACTTTGCAGCCTAACGGTTAACTCAAATAGTATACAAGGAAGACATTATAAGGGTTACAAAATGTAACTCCTCACACAGAGCTCACTTCATTCAGACTGTACTGAGAGATACTGGACAAAAGGAAGTCAGTACAGTAACACAAAGTGGAAACTTTTCCCGCCATGTTCAGTTTGCTGGTTACGTACATAAGTCTGCAATGTTGATCAGCTCATAGAATTTAAGCGTCAGGACAAACCGTGGCACTGACACAACCTGGTCACAGAGTGGAGTCACCACTGGAGTCCGCGATCCATTAAAATTAAGAGGCATACCCTGTTTTGGCTAAATATGCAGCGAATAATTGATATGGTATCTCCGTTCGACAAGATCTTGTGCGTATATAAAACCGGCGTATACATCAAAGCGAAACGTCCACCCCTCCAGCTGCATTTACACAAATATACCTGGTCATGCAATTATCTGAGAAGTCGTTCACTTTGATTGGAAGACTATTTTGATGTTCTGGCGCCAGTCTGTAATGGTCACATTGACGTGTTGTTGTATGGTGTGAAGCCTGGCGCCCTCTGCCGATTAAGCTGTTGGTGGGTTCTAAAGGAATCTAGTAGGGGCATTGTGTGTGATGTAAAAGGCATGCTTTACCTTAGTGATATATTAGCCCGCATAATGTTTTGTCAGATTCCGTACTTAAATCAGTGCTGATAGAAACCGTGAAGTATACGAACCTGCCGATCGCCACTGGAGATGTGCTGTTCTACTAACAGATCGACAGTACCGTCACACAAACTGTAAAAGAGACCACTGGTGTATGAAACATAAATTCACAAGAGGTGCTCAAAATGTCCCTCGTGGTTTTGCTTGCACAAAAGCATTCTCCTTGGTCATGACGATAGTACACATTGAAAAGTGGTCCAGCAGATTGATTCACATTCCCAGATTATGGCCACTTCGAGTCCGTCCAGTATTTCGTGAGCAACGCATTCATTCATTGATCACGGATAGGTATAAACCAGATGTGTTATCTGGAATGAACGCAAAACATTTATTGCATAGAATGCACAAATGGTCTCTAAACAGCTCTACACTGTATCCAGAAGCGCATATCAGTGAGTTCTAGGAACGTTATCTGGTTTCAGCGTGATAAATTCGCCTTGGCAAAGCTGTTTGAGGCTGCTGTCTGGTCAACTGGACTGAACCTAACATAACCAGGGTGAGAGAGGTAGACATACACATGCAGATCGAAGTAGTCACCCCGATGCCCTTCGGTAAAATGAAAGTACTGATTCCAAACCAACATCAGAAACACCTACACTTACAGTCTGTACAGTCTTAGTGTAGTCATTTCGCAAACCAACACCACACTTTCAAGGTGTGCGTGGCTCCCTGTCCTACCCTTCACAGTTAAATCAGTACTCACGTGTATCAGCATGTCATCCTAGGTCGCAATCCCCTAACCAGTGTTTCATGTCGATCCAAACCAAACGGACTTCGTACACTGGATATATCGTTTCCACAGAACAAAAGCACTTCAATCTAGACAACATTTTTGAACGGGTTGTCCATACAAAATATTCCCATTATAGATGAAATGGTCAAATAAGAAATGTTGCCAGGATGTGAAACAGCACGACACCGTGACGACGCCACAAAATTGAGGGGTACCAAGCTTCGCTTATCGTCTTCGTAGTGTCGTTAAAAACGTCATGTCAGTGTGCACAAATAGTGCTATAAACCCAAAAACAGTATGACGTGACTAGGATTCTTCCGTAAAATGGCTAGGTTTTAATCAGACTAGTGAAACAGTTTAGGTAATGAATACAGCTTTTTATTATTACCTGTCATTTGGCTAAAACACCATCCTGACAGCACAACCCGTTCAAGAAATACCGTATTTCCATCTTATCAATTTGCACTCACCCGCGCCCGCTGGTTCCCAGGCTTGAGCGAACGCCTAGGGTTTGTCGATCGTGGACCATGGTAGCCAGAATTATGAATCGGTGGTGCCAACCAGCTGATTGGGAATATGCATACACCTCCACCCTACACTCAGCCAGTTGATCTGGCTGTGGCTTCAGTAAGGTTGTGCCCCATCCCACACCGGACTCGGATAAAAGGCTTGCCTGCAGGGCAGGCCCTATAGCCTGGACTCGGGATTTTGTTGCTCAGATCACAGTTTCAAATACTATGATGTTTTTCCGAAAAGTTGCTGATTTTTATGATTTTAACTTGAAGCCAATTGCTCATCGTTTTCACCTACCGGAGCCAAGCGTCTTCACGATGAGACCAGGGATAGTGAACGTTGCACATATCTGAATGCAACTGAACTTCTATAGACGGAAATTCGATCGAGCCTTACTTGAGATCGCAGGGGCTGTCGTCCACATGTTTGCTCAAGAAGTGCATCCGGAGTTGAGATCGTGGCTTTGAGAAATTTCATCGCCACTGAATAGCATAGCACTAAAGAAAACGTACTTCGAATTAAGTGTCCCCTTTCTCAAAAAGTTGACTGAAAGTTTTATGGTATTGCGAGAGCTGCCACCAGCTGTGGTTTTCGTTCATCTCGTATCATCCAAAAGACCCATTCTGGTTACCAGTGAACCATATATATTTTTACATGCCCAGTGAGAATTTGCGAAAAAACTTGATTGCAAACTTGACTTTCATGGCTGTTCACATCTGGGGAGGCTGACGATTTTTTACTCTATACCCTTGTGAGTACGTTTACTGCTGTAATCCCACAGCTGTGAGCTAACCACGCTGGTGACTTACAGGATTTTCCCCGAGAACCGACGCAGATGGCACACGCTCCATCAACACGCGATACACAAGCCTCGTCTGCACACACCGATCAACCTCGAACACTTCAGCTGATAGTGGCAAGTTTATGTATCGGAAGCGTCATTTCTTCCAAGGGTGCACCTGAGTGTATTTTCTTATATTTTCCCCTGATTATTTCACTACTAAGTACGTGCCTCTGTCTGATCACTCACAAGTAGTAAAGTGTGATCGTCCATCCTCACAGCAGCCATCCCCCGCAAAGTTCCTTTCAGTCCCAGTTGCTCCGACTGTCTTCGTTTTCTCACTGATCTGCATACCGATGCGCATTTCCTTTTTATTTGGTTTCCACGATCTTGACGCTCGCTGTGCTCAGTCTTGATAAAATTTATTGAACTTCCACATGCTACTATTAGTAACGGTCCTGCCACTATGCTAGGAGCTTCTCAGATCCGGGTCCTGTTGAACCCGGACTCCGCCTGCCACTGTACTTTGCTTTCGAGTCAGATTTGGACACCGCCCATCAATCGGATAATTTTACAGTTGAATTTTCCTTCCCTCTGTGCACTTGGCAGGTTCTGGTTGAACAATCTCTCTGCCTTCGCAAACTTAAGCGCATCCATCCGTTGGTCTGTCCATTTACCATGTCTCTGATCAACTAGTTACCGTGGCACCAGCCTATACGAACGACGGTTTACTGATCGTGCCTTTTGACAGAGATCGGTAGACAACCCAAGTAACCTCTCTTCCCAGCTCCCTGTTTTGCTGCCAACTATTGTTTGATTGCGTGGTTAGATCTTTGAGTTAACCTGCACGAGTTCGGGTGATGCCGTGTTCGGGAAACTTCTGTTATTCCTAAGCGATTCAAACAGTTCCAGAATTCCTCACTTTTGAAGCAGGAGCCATGATTAATCAACTTCCATCTTGATAATCCGTGATCTGCAAAGGTGTGTTCCACCACAGATGTGCTCGTACGCTGATCAGGTATAGCGGCCGCTTCTATCCATATTGCGCAATGGCCCGAGATGACGACATTGCAGTGTTCTCGTAACTGGTTAGCGGGAAAGTGTCTGTCACATCCACTGGCGGGCCATAATTTCCCAGAATTAACAAAGTGGGATGACGATTCGAATGATTCGTGCCCTTTACTGACAGACAACGTTGGTCTCACACTATGTGGCTGTTGTTACTATCCATCATTCCGAGGTAATAAACCACTTCCTCCAGCATTTCATGAGTTTGGTGACACCCCGTACGAGCCAGACCATAATTCTCGCTCACAATTTACTGCCGCAAATCCACCAATATAACTATCCTTTACTTTGTTTTGTAGTTCGCGCATTGAAATTTCACTTTTGTTCAGCAACATGCTTCACCATTCTGTAGGTGGTTCGCTATCCGGAGATTCTTCTTCTGCTAAAAGTCGGTCAATCACTTTATGATAAACTGCATCCGTCCTTGTACTGCAAGAAGCTTTCTAGGATTATGATCTGTTTCAATGCTGTCAACTCCTACGACGCCCCAGTGAAGTTCATCTACAGGTTTCGTTCGTGGTAGTAAACCTGGAACGCAGTTTTATTTTACGGACCGATGGAGAAACGTAAATTTGTACCTCGGTGGCTGCAAGACCTGATAAGTGAGTTTTATTCTGTGTTCATCCGCCTGTCTAATACAATCCAAAGGTTTCTGGCCAGTTGGCACATAGAAATATGAGCCCAGTAAATATGGCATTTAATTTTTGAAAGTCAACCTTACTTTTCTGTCGTTCAGTAGATTTCTTCAGGCGACACTAAAACCCCACTGGCATAGTAATCAATACTTTTTCAATAATGCTTTGATGTGGAAGTCAATGACATCCGAGTTAATGAAGCGCTGAGCAAGCATGAGCTTTTCTAGAATCAGTTGTCATTTCTCCATCAGCTGTTGAACTGCAAAAATTGCTTGATTAGCTAGTTCCAGCCAACGGAACCGGCCACTGTTATTTAAGTTTTTGTTTGAGGAGTTCACATGTTCACTTGGGGAGATATTTTTTAAGCAGCTGCAGTACTAAACACGACTAACAAACCGTCCCAGCGTGCTAATTTACGTTGGCATTGGAGTTGTCACAACTGTCACCAATTTCTCTATTAGTGGTTGAACGTAGCCCTGACCGATATGGTGATCGAGTACTGTCATCGTTTATCTTGTCAGTTGTAAGATTGAACTGTTGACCTGTTGACCGACTTGTTCACTCTTCTACAGTATGGCTAAAACATGCTTAATATGCGCTGTCTTATCGGTTTCGTAGATGAGAATGACGCCTTCATAAGCACCAGTTTTATATGATCGGTTCAGCGTTTCAGTAGAATTCGCCTGGACGTGAAATGGACATCCAGAAGTGGGAACGGCGTAGTTAATCAGTTATCCTCTTCTTCTCTTATAGTGAAAGCTGTGTTATCACCACCCGACTGCTACAGTGGAATTTGCGATTATCCTGACCGCAAGTTCAACACTTTGACTTTATTTGGCTTCTGCAGTGTCACAGAAATCGGACACATCACGGATGGTCACGGTTCTATTGCCTGTAATCTCGTTGGACCTTCTGAAGTCGGCACAAAATCGATGTCATTGAGCTTACCCGCCAACCAGACGAGAGACTTGCACGAGCTACCCGCATCCTCGATATGTTTCCCACCTGCTATTAAATTTCGTGCTACAAGTAGGCCGGAACCCTTCTGATGTCGAAGAGTTGAAATTACTTTGACTCAGTAGAGAGTTCACATCCGATTCATTCAAAATGACCGTCTAGGTTTCAATTTACAGTGAACAATTCTAAAAAGGTTGCGTGTCATTTCTTTCGTTGTCAGATTATCACGGTTTGGATCGACTTAGGTAAGTTCGCTTTAATTAGTCTATCCGCTGAGCTGCGACTCCGCATTAGTGGGATCACCCCCACACTTTGCAGCAACATTATCTTGTGTCAGAACAACCACGGCTACGGCACGGGAATCACAATTATTCCACAGTGTACTCTGGAGTGCGTTGGGAGAGACGAAGAATGATTAGTTCATGCTGACGACCGACTCGAACATCGTAATCTGGCAGGTCAGTAATGCTGAGCGCGAGTCGATCCGCTGTTCGAACCACCAACGCCAACGACTTCATGACATCACTGGCCATAATCCAGTCAACGAAAACGTTGCTGTTGCTGTGTAATTCAAACACAAACCCCGGCTCCCATAAATTGCCACTTTGACCTGAACTGCTAGCGTGACATGTGCACCTGTTACAACATTCCACTCTCTAAATAAACAATCGGTAAATCTTTTATCCAAGCACCAGTTTTTCCTACCCAGTGTGCATAATCTTTGCCAGTGTACAAATCTTCATTGCATTTGTAGTAAAAACTGGTCAGATTTCTTAACGTTTTTTTTTCATCTTCAACATAGCCACTTCTTAGACAGTCAGTCAGATTGAGATTCGACGTTCGTTCTGTTCACGTTTACGTTCGTTTACGTTGAACTCGCTGATCATCCGGGAACTTCCAGTCAGCGACTAACGAGTCGCATCAGTCAGCTCTTCCGAAGTTATCGGACGCGTGATGAAAACAATCTTGAATTGTTTCTGGACCGCTAGGGTATTTCCCCTGTGAACTGATCAGCTGTTCTGAATGTACTTCCAACAAATTTAGTGCTTTTAGAAACCCTGTCTGCAGCAACACATATTAGGCGAAAGTGTCGCCACTGTTGTCAAGCCCAGCTCCCTTGGAACATCGTATTGCGTCCTAGCAGTCAGCGTAGTCACTAAACCCTCCTACCAGTGCCTGCCTCACAGTAGTCCACCTCATCTTAACAAGGCCATTCATTCATCCTCCAGAAACGCCTTTTCATGCTCTTGGGGAACTCCCCTAGGGCTGTCAGGCCCGCCATTTCTGTCTTGAATATGATCGCCTCGACTATATTCTCGAGCTCTTTTGGAATGATTAGGACGTCCGGTTCGTCTAACAGATGTGATCATGGATTCTTCATCTTCAATTGTGGTCATGAACACTTGTGGCACAAGGTTTTTTGTTTACAAAACTGATATAGGTTAAATGTGCTTCATCAACCCAATCCTGAGACGCCACAGTTGCCAGTGATAAGTTCGTCCTTGCAACGTATTGAATCATTTTGGGTTCCAATCTGATTTCTCTTCCAATACTTTATCTCAGGTGTTTCACTGCTCCCGTGTATTTACAGCTGACTAATGACCAGTAATATGGGTTGCTCGTTCATCTTATTCTTTCAGCGTTGAATATACGGTGTTCGTTTTTTTCGGCTTGACTTGGTCGCCGTTCATCACGAATTGTCGACTGATATAGTGAAACTCAAGTCATTCACATTACACTTCAGAAAGCTGATGCGTAGATCTGAATGAAACCGGTCTAGGACGCTGTCTTTAATGTTTGATCGATTGAGACAAATTTTACTGGACGATTTGCAACCGAATGTGAGGAATTCCGGAAGTTACTGAGTAACGGATTATTTAGGCAACTTAAAGTGTGGATCCCATATTGTTCTACACAGTCATCCATTGTAGTACGATTTAACTGGGCATTTTAATCATTCACATTGATTCCATTGAAAGCGGCATAGTCTTTCTAATACGGACTTCATGTGCCATGTGCGTAACATGTTCGTATGTGTAACATGTAGTTAGTCCAGAAAAAAACTACAGTTAACTGTCTCACCCCACTAGTGACTTCGAATCCTCCAAATGGTTGCCATGGAAATCGAGATTCCCCCGACATAGTTGGTCCATATAATTTTCTGCTTATAACGGTAATTATTGGGGTTAACGACAACAACATAATGGTATAAATGAAAATTAAGCTTACATTTTGAGTGGTACTATGGCAACAGGTTTAGTGCCAGATTATAGTGATTCGGTTAGGGCTATTCCGTGTGTCCATCTTGCGGCTGTGCAAGACCAAAGATGGACGCCTATCTTGTTGACGAATAGAACAGTTTGTAATATTTTCCGTTGTTTCATAATCACGTAAACATCCTCAGGTCATCACTGATTCTAACAACAACAAGATCATTTCGATTTTTTGTCTGGCTGTCACTCAGATGAAAACTTAGCACTTCGTATGTGTAGTTCATTTGGTTTATTAGTAGCCCTAACACGTATCCGTCAAGATTCATCACTGTGAGAAGGTAGACGTAATCAATTGGCAGCTGATTACAGTTTGTACAGTCATACGACACTTCCGAGGGCTTATCCATTAGATAGTTATCAGCTATACCTGTGACGAAATTACGGGGACAGCCAACGGTTTGACTAATTTCGACAGTATATAATTTAGATCAATGAGTTTTTGCAGACTATTACTTCCAAGCTGCAAATCACCGAATTATTTCAATGTATTTCATCACGCACTTATTCCGTTCACTGTACCCATGGCTACGCCAAGAAGAGCGGGACAAACTCAAGAGATAACTTGCGCATGTTGCAAGCTAGGGATAATTGATAAGGCATAGACGATTAATTCTGTTTCACCATTGTAAGAGATCGCTTCATTATGTTTCTAACAAGTGTTGCATAAACTACGAGACCTTCATAATTAATTTCCTTTAATCCGACATTTGGACGTATAGTTGTTGAGACAGAAGGCTTTAAAAATTCTGTTAGGCTGAGACCCTGACTGCAAACTGATAGTTCTCACCTGTTTGACGAAAGAACCATGCCCACTTGCAGTGCAGCCTTCTTGAAAAGTGCCACTCGCATGCATCCTTGTTCTGGCGGATAATCAGAGGAAGAAGTACCCAAACACATCAAGACAGTTCAACCTACTTTGGCTCCTATTTAAAGTTATTGGTTCATTAGAACCAGTTATTTTTAGGGTGCTTCAAAATATTGTTGACCGGTTATCGTCAGTTCAGTCACCAAAAATACTAAATTCTACCACAAGCCAATCACTTTAGTAGTAGTTCCACGTGTCTATTCTATTTCACTTGAGTACGTGTGAGTGGCCACTCATCGTGAGGTGTGATGCTGAATTGGCAAAATCATGCTCCCAAATGAAAAAGTTTCATTGTTCCACAATTTTTATCAAGACTTCTAACAAACGATTTCCTTTCTTTTGCAATAATAATTCTGTTTTGTGCCAACTGAATAGCTGTAACCGTATCTCGCCCCTCTCTCTGCAACACACTAAAGTATTTTCGGTAAAGGGCCACAAACAGTACGTCTTACTTGTGCCATGGCAAGCTCACTTTAGGGTTCCAGTGTAACGCGTCATATCAGCGTTATGTGATGATTAGGACACTCACGGTACTTACCCTATCAGAGACTGATGATTCTTCAAGCAGATGTAAATTTACTTCCATTGTAATATTAAGCGATCGATACTCCCTATAATTTTTTGCAATAATTTTTAACATACTGGTGATGAAAGTAAAAATTGAAAAAACAATTGTCATGTTATATTTCAATATTAGCATTGGTAACGATTAGGAGAATTGGACTAGGGTGAAGTATTGCCTCAAGCCACATGATGATGAGTTATAAAACAATCAATTTTCTCAACATTTTCTGAGCAGATGTATCCGCATCGTTCAATTCGTAACAGCGAAAGTGAACTAATTGTGGTTTTTATTGTGCAGCTAGCTTCTGAAATGAATTTGATAAGGATAGATTCCAGTGTAGCAAACGGTCTTTCAACGATGCACAATCTTTATTATCCAACACCCACGTTCTTATGCCATGCGTACACCCGTATTCATGAACCCGGAATTCGAGTCCACAACCCAGCGACGGTTCCTACTCGCACGACTTACACACTTCTGCCTGGTTTCGTATGTATAACTGACTTTTTCTATCAAAATCTTTTGCTTGCCATTTCTCGCCCGTTGATTCGATTTCATTGCTGAAGATTGGTCTGGTCTCCCGTGTTGTCCGTAATCTACCCGGTGTGAGCTTTGGCCATGTCTCACTATCGTGTCGGTATATTCCACCGAGTGCTGAAACGCTGGCGCTTCCGCGTTAGCCATCTGCCGCAGGCTTCCCTTAATTAAGCAACTTGTCGAAGTTGTGCCTACGTATCAAATATACGCCATTGATCCATTACCCACAAGGACCTCGGGTGGTTTAAAAGGTCACATTCTTGTAGTTCGTGATGGCAAGTGTTACGTCCTACAGTCTTTTAAATTTATCAGCGCCGGGGCCGGATGTTTATGGTCGACCATAGTCTCCATCCTCTACTTCGCTTACTATCTTGAACGGACACCATTTATGCGTTGTGCCCAACACCACATCTCTATCTATTTCGGCGCTGTTTCTGTTGTCCGTTCAAGCTCACGGTGTTCTAGTGGACGTTGTTCTTGTGATGATACTCCTCCCTCTCTGTCCATGGAAACAGATATCCAAAAGAATCTTTGACTTCTTACCTTATGCAAGTTTAAGTTGTGAACTCTGAGTTGAATGCTTCGTCGTGTGATATCCTAAAAAGACGTCCGGCAATTTTTCTCAGTTATTGCCCCTACTGTACAGCCATTCCTGTGTTGTATGACTGAACCGTTCCGCCGACCCATTCGTTTGTGGATGGTATGGTGATGTTCTGAGAAGCTGAATACTCCAGTTCTTAAACACGTGAAGTTGCCGCCGGATCCTGGTCCGTGATGATTGTTCGGTACTCCGAAGCAAGCCAGGTCGTTGTTCATGATGGCGTGTGCAGCCGTTCCGCTCGTTTGATCTGCTATGGAAGTGGCCTCCAATCATCACATGAAATGGCCAATCATTACAACTATGTGGCGATTTCCATCTGAATACGCTGGTAGTGAACCCAAAAGGCCTGGGCCCCATGAATACGCAGTGTGCACTGTTTCCATGGATTGCATCGATGATGTGGTCGTCATTGTTTTTCGGTATACTTACTGTTGGGACCCGGTCGACTGAAATCGGGTCACACTAGCTACTATCATTTGCAGTGAAAGAGGTTCCATAGCTGTCGTGTTGAGCACGTGAGACTCACTGATCAGTTAAAAACATACCGATGCACTGTTCATAAGTACGGAACGTTATATAATAACTTGATAGTTCCGAATAACAAAGCGAACGAAATTCATTCAAATAAGAGAATAAATAAGTTCTTTTATGATGTACATCACTTTACAAGTTGAAAACTCAATTGTAGTAAAACAGACGACACTCAAAATTCCCGGAACCGATTTATAGCACACCAGGTTGTATCAGCAACTATATAACAAGAGGTGCGGAAGCAGAAAGTTGATAGGTTAGCGAAAAATAAGTTTACTGTGAAATATCTCCTCATGAGTTACTACGTAGTTATCCGATTTCCCAATTAACCTCAGAAACTGTGTGCACAAACAATCCATTAGGTTCCAAAAGGAATGCGTTTGTTCTCGCTTGACGTCACGTCTCTCTACACAAGTGTCCCATTAAGTGAGACAATCAAGTTTCTCGGTTGGTATATAGAGAGCAATGGCACAAACGTGGGGATATCAGTAGACGAACTAAAGCAGCTTTTGTATCGTTGCACCTACAACGTTCAGTTCAGGTTTTCGAGCAAGCTATATTACCAAAAGGACGGAGTAGCAATGGGGTCACCGTTAGGTCCCTTACTAGCCGATACTTTCATGGCAAAGCTTGAAAGGAGTGCACTAGCAGACCATATTAAGTCATTGGCTCTTTATAAACGTTATGTAAATGAGATCATCTACATCACAAACAAATCTGAATGTCTCAATAAAACACTG
The DNA here is from genome assembly GCA_008508345.1 of Paragonimus westermani. Lineage (NCBI taxonomy): Eukaryota > Metazoa > Platyhelminthes > Trematoda > Plagiorchiida > Troglotrematidae > Paragonimus > Paragonimus westermani. The sequence continues at coordinate 17,961 of QNGE01001292.1, read as the reverse complement.
ATGCAATTCAACTGTGCCCATAAGAATATCCGATTCACCAGCAGGGATGGTGTTCTTAGATGTGTTCATGTCACGTCGTGAGGACGATACAATACAACGTAAGGTATATCGTAAAGCAACCTGGATAGGACAGTATACAAATTTTAATAGCCTCCTACCTTTGAGACAAAAGAAAAACCTAGTTCGGTGTTTGTTAGATAGGGTCGTGAGAATTTGCTCAGATGACACCACAGAGGAAGAAAAACAGTTTATGTGTAACCCACTCTTTCAAAATGGCTACCCAGAACAGTTTATTTGTAAACACATGATAGTTAGCACAGAGGTAGGCATGCCGCAAATTGAAGACAAAAACCCTGTCTATATTACTTTGCCCTTCAAAGGCGATAGTAATGCTGAAAATATAACCCGGAAACTTAACGTAGCGCTTAACAAAACCTATTTCGCAGCTCAATTACGTATTCCGTTTACATCCACACCAGTTTTGCGTCCCCAGCTGACTATCCACCCTGCTCCCCTAAATGCTTGATATGAAAAACCTGTTTCATGTTATTGTAAATTTGCTACTGACGAGTCAATACGAAGCGCTTGCATCTGCCAGTTTTTGTGTTCTAACGGTCTTGCTTAAACTTCTGAAGGGAATGAACTGTTTCGAAAGATATATTGCCTGTACATGCTGTCTCTTTTTGTGCTCACCGTTTCGTTTGTTACTGTGGAACAAGCTACATAGGCCGCACAACAAGGCGACTGTCTGAACGCATGCGGGAGGATCATCCGGCGTAGCTAGCTCGAGGATCGATAAAGGTTTGCTCATCAGCTATCGCTACTCATTTGGTGGAATCGACTCATCTGATCAACCCGGCCGATTCGTTCAAGCCTATCTATCGAGTCTGTGGAGCGCAATCAAAGTGAATCAAAGGTCGTCTACTAGCCATTGCAGAAGCCATCGCAATCCGCTTACATTCGCCCCCGTTATGATCATAAAAACGTCTGGTCAGAGCACTCAACCTTCCGTGGCCCTGTATCGATAGCCCGGATCGATCTGTTACATAGGAGTACCGATTTTCCGAAAACGTTTACAGCCCAGTTCACTGGCGCTACATAACCACATTTCATTTTGCCTAGATTTTTTATTTGTATGCACAAATCAAACTGTTTCTTCGCTGTGTGCTGTAAACTGATCCACTACACGTGAACACAAACGAAGGTCATGACTTTTCACATCTCGAAAAGTCGCCTCGAACAGAGAAGTGAATTGGTACAATTAAGTAATAAGGTTGGCCGGGACAAGTTGAAAATAAGTGGGGTGGCCGCTAACATGCCACTGCTACACAAACACAAAATGTTTTCGTGCATTTGTTCCACGGCCATGGAAGTCTATCGTTGACTCGTGTTGCAAAAGAAATCGCTGGATTCATGCGCATGAGTAGAGAAAGTTTCCCAGTATCGCATTATGATACTCCACATTTTAACAGTAAGAAGACAGACGGAGGACTTAAATTTAACATTGAAAGAAGTTAATTATTTACAGTAATCATACCCTGGCTTCGAAACGAGGCACTCGGACAACCAACCACGATTAAGCTGAACGGATTGCACATCGAAAACTGGGTGGAATAGACCCAGGAAGGACACTACACACACGGCCATCTGATCAGCTGCCCAACTGGTCGTCTTGCTTAATTTCCGGACGCTTTTACGACCACCAGTTCAGTCCGTTATGACTTTCCGAAAATAGATGACAGATACTTGGTCGCTAACAAATAAGTAACTCTATTTTAGCTTCCTATCTTTGATGGCCATTTATCCATCAACTCCCAACAATGTAAGTTGTAACTCTACATGTCGAATGCAACACAAAATTACATCCATTGGCAGATCTCTCTAAAGCGTTTATTCATTTTTAAAAATTGACCTCACCCCTTCTACGTTTAGACCATACTGGCATAACAGCTAGTAAAAACTAACGTGATTTTAAACTCTCATATAGTCGAATAAAAAACTAAATACTGAATGTTTTTAACAGCCTCAGCCTCGGCTCTAAGCATCGTCCAGAGCCACAGAATGAGGAAGTTACTGTGTTTCCCCTGGAGGCAATCAAGTAGTTTTAACGTTACTTGCAAACAAATGTAGCTTTTCATCATTCACCAGTGTCCGATGTGTGATCAATGTGGGATCAATAGCCGAAGTGGTCAATTCGATTGCTTCTTGAAAACGCCGCCAGATTTCCCGTCCGAGTCGCGCACGTATACACGTTATTGGAGAGTACTGGTAACAGCGAAACTTGATTCTAATGCTCTTCGAAAAGGGCTGTGTGCAAAGTTTATTGGAATGCAACAGCTGCAACCGATTGTGAGTAATGTTCAACCTATATAAGCCAAATCCCTTGCTACTAGCCAGGACACATAGTTCAAGTCTTAAATATATATTTATCTAGCTTCTAATGTCACTCTGCTGCGGGATGCATAATGAGGTCAACTGATAAACGAGCAAAGGTGCATGGTTTCGGATTGCATTCAGGAATTTGAAACAATATCGTCGGTCGCAAATAATTGCACGACATATCGTTCTGTGGCATCAGGTCAACGATCAAAATATACATACCGCCGCAGGATAATTTTGAATGTGTGGGGTATGTCATGTTTTCTTTCAAGACCCTGCACTTCACTCAGCTTTTGTCCATACGCCCACTAGCATTCCATCTGAATAAAATGGGCCTTGGTTCATTGGTTAAAATATCTCAATGTAAGCAATGCTTAATCGAATAAAGCTTTCAAAAATCAGCTTCGACTGACATACTTCACGTTTCTATCAATTTCCCTTCTGCAGCTTTGATGACACAGCGATGGTGATGAGGTCATTTCGTCGCTATAAGTCTTAATTAAAAAGCAGTTGTATCCTAAAAGTGGTCTCCCCATTAGCCATTTCTGTGTATCTCACCTGTTGCAGTGAGAAATTACGACCATTAAACTACATGTTTGGCGAAACATTTGGCACTGGAACAAGAGTAAATGGAATCTAAATAAGCAATCAACTGATCAGCATTTTAACGTACACCATATATTTTATGGAAAGATAGATACGTTCCCCGTGGTTTGGGAGGTGATTGCATGATCGGAAAAAAACCTATACGGAGAAGGCATACTATCTTTGGAGATAAACCATAAATTTCTAAGTAAAATTGAGTCTCGGATTTGCTATTTGAACCCAAAAATTGGTGTCTACTACGTGCTGTGATAAAAGTATCAAGTAGTCTTATTCGGCTGCATTTGTTGGCCAAAAAAGTTTTAATTTTTACGCCAGTACTCAGCAGAAATATACGTTTTCAACTAGCATTTCGCGTGTTTCGAAAGAAATGCACACGGTTCATATATGGGTCGATAAAACAAGTCTCATGCATCAGCAAATATCTCACACAGTGGAACCTATGGCAAACTAGCGACTGTTCGTAAAAGCTGAGGCCACTGCCATCAGACTTCACGATCCACGATGGTGTGCACAGATGCACTTCACGCAGACCGTCTGACCTCCGTGGTCATCCAAACCAAAAGTCACTCGAAGCCCGATCCAGCATGAACCAACTGACGTTACCAACTGCTGGTGACCCACATGTTACTTTGTCACACAGAACAACACCACTACGTCCGTTCATTGGACTGTAATATGTCCACTCTGTGAGACATTTATTAATCCACGTAATTTTTTGATTGATCCACATACAAACCAACCATACTTCATGTAATTGTAGGAGAATAGTGAGAATTGCCGAAAGCATTCGTCCAAAAATTTGCTTCCCTATGAAGTATACGGGAAGTTTGAGAAACCTGAAGAAATTCATAAAACAGAAGGAAGTTTGTCGAAAATTTACAGGCTTAGTTAATCTGGTGTTATCCAGTTCACACGTGGTTTAAACCGACAAGACGGTAGATTTAACTCAATCCCTCTTAAGTACAACGATTAATACAATCAAAGAGTACTTAAGTATATTTTTAAATTCTGGATGGAGCCTAAATATGATGGGATTGGTTTTGGGCTGGATTCGAACGTATGACAGGAATAACAAGCCATTAAATGGTATGTGTTCCGTCAGAAAACCTAGTAACAATGTCGAAGTCCGAGAATTTTTAAATTTGGGCCCGATAACGTATCCACTTTACTGTGGTTAAATATATAAGTGCCGAAAATTAGGCAAGGATCGTGGGCTGCACTCACGGTGTGCATGGTGCAGTAAGTTCTATCGAATTAGAAACGGCTATCCACCACTTAACTAGTGATCACTAGGATCAACTGTTTGGAAAATTCCGCTGTTTCACAACGAATGTGCCAAACGATTCGGCGTACAAACTTCTCCCGCTGGATTATTCCAGATTTGAAAGCTGGAATCCATCGACGCTGCTGCTGGAGACTGAGTGTAGATTAGGACTCACTCGTTTGTCAAGTTTACGAAGCTTATAGCAGAGGAGGATGTACTTATTTTCGTTTATTCGCATTTAGTCGAGCCGAAATTTTTCCGCCTAAGTTCTCTTCCGAAGCGAAACATCAGTCGCGTGACTTATCAGTAATGTTCTGACTTATCGGTACTGCCATTCAAAAGTGATCGCCTCTTACACATTCAAATAGGCTTTCCAATCTACTTAAACAATACGAGACGCTCTGTGTTGACACCGACAAACTGGAACGGCATATGTGAGAGCATGTTGTTCTGTAATAACTAAAACTGCTTACATGACACCTGAAGTAAAACGACAGCTCAAAACTTACTGAAAAATATCTGTAGTGACAGTTAAAGATTTTGCTGTTAAAATTGTCTATTTTCTCTTAATTGTTTAAGTTCGTCAAGACTAATTCATTACATGTTACGGTGACAAGTAAACCACAAGCATCAAACATTCATTCACAGAATACTGTTCTATGAAACACCCACAAACAACTTGGTGAATCATATTCTTAATTGTCATCATTTGTTAATTTCAGCCTGACCGAATCGAAATCGAGTTTATCTGAACGTCTTTAATTAGCATCTTCATGACACATTTTCACGCGTTTCGTTACCATCAAGTCCACATTATTCATGCTTAACTTAACAGCCATTTGCACTTAATTTGAACAATATATCGTTTTTACGTGGACAAATCTATCATGTCTGCTTTTCATGTGCATAACAGGCACAGTTAAATAGGTTCAAACGCGTCCGATACAAAACTGGCTAGTTCTTGTGAGTAATGGATTCGATCCATTCGATTGCTAATTTGTTAACAGTATTAGGTTAATCGAATGTGCCCCACTCAAATGTTCAACTAGTAATAACTAGTAATAACAAAACAATTGTATCACCTCATCAAGGACAACGATATTCGCAAAGTGTGATAAACGCTAATCCCAAAAGAGGAAGTGGGTCAGGAATAAAGGAATGTTAACGCAGTTATTCACAATGTGCAGCAAAGAGCGCGGTCTCATGTGCATGTGACCCATGACCTCGTCCGCGCTACTCATAACTAGTTGGCAAACGCAAATAATCGTCCGTCATGCTGGTGTGTACCTGCCCCTCCGTCACGCCTAACAAACTGCACTTGCCGTATATGTTGCAAGTTAAACCCCGGATCACACGCTATTAGATCTGATGGAACGAACAGACGATATATGATGCAATATACCTATCATAATAACCTACTACGACGCGAGAAACACGTGTGTTACGGAATGTCAACACCCAGATTTTATCTTGGCGACTTATCATACAGATATGAACTTCGTTATTTATGAGATTCTGTGACAGAGGAAATGGCTATGGATGTCCAGAAGATCGCATCCAGTGCAAATTGATATCCTGCTCTTTCAATGAAAGGAACAATTCCGTCCAACAAACATAGTCAACAGATACATGGCATTTTTGCAGTTAGTGCCCCCACTGGCTCGTCTTTTGGAGTTTTTCTTAGATTCAGATTCCTCAAGAAGAAACAGTATGGCACTCACATCAGACCGGAAGCTGGTGCAAACATTACCTACAACACTTTATACAACTCGAAAGTAGGCACAGTCGAAAATGTTGGAGACTACACAGAGTGGCCAGAGCATTTTAACAAAAGTTAATTTGTCTTGTTTATTCAAGAGGTGGATAAGTCCAGGGTAGGATTGACCCTCAAAAGATGCAATCGCGGAAATACACTGAAGTGCATAATGGAGTCAGTAAATCTTTAGCTCTTGATAGCCATTATGCAGCAAACATGGAAAGAACGATAAAAACTCGTGACACTTGACAAAAGTGTGTTATTTGCTTTAAGTATTTAGGCATTTATTATGAAATTGTAAACACAATGGAGGTTGCACAAAATTGTAAGAGATAAACCATTGCTCAAACAATACAGAACAAATTCAATCCACCTTAAGGCTCAGGTTGGACTACAGAAACAAATGTTAAATCACGCAACGTTTTTACACATCTACCTGGTACACTAGAACCCGGAAAACATCAGGTCGACAAAACTGTTAGACGGTTTATTCAGCTATAGTCCTGTTCAATAAAGCAAACCAGGTCGACGTTTAACAAATGATATCTGGAACATGTAAATCAGGCTATACAGACAGGTTTTTCTACAAATATGGGAGTACAAACGTTAACAGAAACTTCACCATTAAAAACTTGAGCACTCGGACTAATTGACTGAAGTGAGATAAGTGTAATATGAAAGAAAGTTACCATGCATATAAATGTTCGAAAACTCTCGTTAGGACCGATCATCTTTTTGGTTACCAAGAGCTCGTATCAATTGTGCAAAATCTGTTTCAGCTGACAGAGCAGTTAGCAACAAGGTTATCAGATTCCCATAGAAGAACAAACTCATGTAATTTCAACAGCTCTAAGGTGAAAGCAATTGCTATCGGCATCATCAAGTTGACCAATCACATTTGATCGCAGCGAGCGCATTCAGATAGACTTTTCAGCCAGCNTCAATTGTGCAAAATCTGTTTCAGCTGACAGAGCAGTTAGCAACAAGGTTATCAGATTCCCATAGAAGAACAAACTCATGTAATTTCAACAGCTCTAAGGTGAAAGCAATTGCTATCGGCATCATCAAGTTGACCAATCACATTTGATCGCAGCGAGCGCATTCAGATAGACTTTTCAGCCAGCCTCTTTCGAAAAGAAGCACTAGACTCGAGTTTCGCTCTCACTGGAGTGCGTCAGTAGTGCATATGCTTGCCACGGCCGGGATTTGAACTCCGGCCATTCCAGTCATGAGGCAAATCATGAGTCCGGTTTTGTTCAAGTTGCTGATAGTTTCTGTAATAAATGGTCTACACACCATGGAGACACCTTTTGTATGCAGTACTTCAAACGAGGTACGGCGTAGTGCTTATTACTGCCCCTAGATCTATAAAATGTTGAACACAAACTTGCATAAAATTCACTCTTTAATGATTACCATATGGCTTCAACTTCATTGAAATCACTCGAAGCAGCACTCGAGCGACTGGTGCATACGTTTCGTACGCAAATGTAAGCTACCAACGACTTACTTTGGTCGGCACGAGAGGCGACGATTTCGTCACGGGTCGAGATAGCGTCTAGAGCAAATGCTACTGTTTCAAGCTGCGCTCTACTAAGTTAAATCAACTCAAATATACGGTTTCATCAATCCCTTGATGAATCAGAAATCTGAACTAGTACGTTTGCCCAAGTCGACCGAGAGCCAAATGTCAGTCTACGACTGATCGCGGCTGACTTTAAACCGCATATGAATTATAGTCACATTATTGCAGTGAATCAAAGATCAGGATGCTGAAAAACAAGCAATGTCAATACAAGTGAAGGTATACTGGGGTAACGCGGTCCAAATAGAGAGTCCAACGGTCTTACCAAACAGCTCGCAAATACATTTTTACACACATCAGTACACAATATGCCACCAGATAGAACGAAAAATGTAACTGCACGGACAAACAAGGGAGAACTGGAAAGTTTGTCCTTTCGACGCACAGTAAAACAGCGAATCGTTCCGAAAATTTACTGACCACTTTCAAAAAAGTTTAACTATTCGGTATTGTTTACCAAGCTTGTCTGCAACTAGACGCTACAACAAATAACGCCTTGGGTCATCAAAATTGGATACAAACCCACGACTCACATAGTTCACAGCGCTTTGGGTGGATTACAGAAACAAACAATGAAAATTGAATGTATTGTCCCTCACTGGAAAAAAACTAAAGGTTCTTGTCACTTGTCACATGTCAAACTAAACATTTTCGGACTTGAGTAGACAACTGAGTTGAGATTGCTCAGTCTATTCGGTAACGAATCCTCTCCTTTTATACTCATTTCCCAAGCCGATGACTATGACAATTCTCACACAGCAGTGAAAAATATGGCTTCAGGGGAAGTTGCAAAGATAGTAAGCAGAACTATCAGACATGCAGTTTGGTCGTTGAATTCGAGGTTGAGCTAAACCCCATTCACAAGTTGGGTTGAAATACGTGATCCGTTTCGACCATTTGGTACCGTAGATGGTTGTACCACTGATAGATCAGGAATTACAGATATTGCAAACTGCAAGGATCATGTCACCTACAAATACTTCGTCGTGGATATCTGTGCTCATAACGGCCAAAATGTCAAAGACTCAGTATGTAATTGGACTGACTATTTCACCGTTTTTTATGTTGTCCACAAAAAAACGACAGTATACACTGTCATCATTGGATATTTTATTCATAACTATGAACGCTGAAGAATAATCTATCAGGTTTGCCACATTCGACGCAGTACTCCCAACCGAGAGTGATGAGGACGGGAAGCAGCTTTTAGGCATCTCAATTCGCTGTGGTTTACTCTACCGCAGCCGTTTGGCGAAAAACAGCGGCAATCAACTGTTCTACAATCTTCAAGTTGACCATCACTCACTTTGATCGCAGCGAGCGCATTCAGATAGACTTTTCAGCCAGCCTCTTTCGAAAAGTAGCACTAGACTCGAGTTTCGCTCTCACTGGAGTGCGTCAGTATTGCATATCCTTGCCACGTCCGGGATTGGAACTCCGGCCGTTACAATCATGAGGCAACTGTGTTAACCACTGCGCCATTGACCTCACATTAGGCACGACCGAATTATCAAATCTGAACGCTCAACCACTCTCACTTGTTCTACAATCGGTGGATACCAATTTAACTGATTTTCCAGATATAACGATTTGCCGGTGACCGGCACATTGGATTGTGTATTACAGAAAAGAAAGAAAATACGTTCCGAATATAATCCAAGCATCTGAATACCTCGTTCAACATACTTCGGACAGAAGAACCAAATTTAATTTAACGACACTAGCAACTTTTGTATATTGTGGCCAGGCCGGCAAACTCAACGCGGCGGTCATGTGACCCAGTCAATGGCTGGATCGAACTAGGATGCTCGTTAGACAATATCTGCTGGTCCAAAGCTTCCGTCTTCTAAGTTACGTCTGCTTTCATCAATTGGGAAATGTTACGCCCGATCCATTTGTCAGAGTCCTAGGACAAATATTATTCTGGAGAATATTAGGGGATTTAGTGTTTAATACAACTTGTGTATCACCCACAAGTGGTCGCACCTTTCGAATTCCTGCAGATAGTTCAGCCAGCTCACTTTGAAAAGATAAACCGGACACGAATCTCGCTCTTATCAGAGAACGTCAGCAGTGAATATACTTGCCACGGCAGGAGATAGAACTCCACCCACGCCTTCTTGAGGCAACTCAGTTGATAACAGCAATATTAATATCCAGTCTGGAATAACACGTTGAACAAACCTTCAAACACACTCTGTTGTATGTAATTCTCAGATTTCCGCTCGCCACGAAGAGACGAAATAATTGCCCTGTTAACTCCAATCGATGACTGCATTACTATTGCTTCTGTCCAAATTGAAACCATACAAACCTATAAAATTGTTGAGAGATATTCCGAGTATTGATTCTGTTCTGAATGTTGGTACAATGGTCGCCTGTTGTTGGGAGTAGCATTGTAGCCATTTTGCTTCGATATTGAGGGTGATTGGTTCTGCCCGTCTCCTCCCTACAATTGTGGAGGAGCTCAAATGTTTTGGACCAAGTGCACGGAATCAATGAGTGAAACTACTAATTTAGTCATAGCATGACAAGACAACTTCTTAGAAAGGCTAGTAATTGCATGGCATCTCATAAAATGCCCTGTTCTCCCTAATTTCGATCTTCATAGACAGATTATAAACCTACGTTAAACAATGCTTGTAATGTTCCACATGAGTGGTGAGTTCCTGGGCTCAATTTATCACTTTCTGGTTATAGTCAAGATATGGACAGACTGAAAGAGTCCGTCTGTGTTGGGGATGTTAAATACCTCCCAAAAAAACTGTCCACTTAACCGGTAATGAACATTTATTACTTTTGTAGACTCATATTTCTCTATTGCACCATCACATTTACTTCTTGCGCCGATTTACATACTGGAGGCTAATTCGTCTGTTATCGACCCAAGACGCTTTTCACTGAACATTGAATATTGAACACTATTCACCAGTTCACTTGACGAGCTATAAATACCCAAGAGCAGCGCTTGTAATTAGTCTTCAGACTGAGACAGTAAAAGCTCTCCTTCTGGAGATCAGTGTTTTTCTTTCACAGTCTGCTTGGGTATCGCATCTTCGGGGTTACAGCAGCGCATACAATATCACTGCGTTGTAGGAATCGTTCCAGCTTAATTGTGTTCGCTCGGTCTCTCGTTATATAACATTTTCGTAGAATGGCTACAGCTCGGTTGCATCCGTTCGGTCGTTCCGTGTTATAGCATTTTTGGCGATGTTTGTTGGTTTATTGTGAACCCATTCATCTTAGAATTGTTACTGCAGCAGCAGCTTAAGCTCATAAAGATAGTTACGAAGGCCAGGGAAACCTCCGTACAGCCTACACCTATGAAGGCACCGTCGATTGGTGCCTTGTGCAACAGTATGTCGGAGTTCCATTACGACCCTGATTCAAATGTCATATTTAACCCTTGGTTCAGGCGTTTTGAGGATTTATTTACAGTTGATTTCGCTGGCCACGACGATGAGTGGAAACTCAGGCACCTACTTTGTAAGCTCGGTGAAGCTGAACTAGACAAGTATTGCAACAGTTTTTTGCCTGATAAACCTCGAGATTGCAATTTCAAGCATACTATCCAGTCCCATAGTCATCTGTTCGGTGATCAGTCTTCTTTGTTCCGTATTCGTTACAGATGTCTGAAGCTGGTAATAAACGATTCTGACGACTTCCTGACGCATGTTGGACTGGTGAATCGTGAATGTGAACGCTTCAAGCTAAAGTCCTTGACGGACGATCAATTCAAGTCGCTGATGCTGATATGCAGTCTCCAATCTCCAAGGTTGGCTGATATGCGCACCCGGTTACTGAACCGTTTGGAACAGAAGCCCAATCTCACCTTGAACGACATGGTTGCAGAGTACCAACGACTGATAAACTTGAAGCATAACACCACTCTGGTCCAGTGTGGGGATCAAGGTGGTATCGAAGTTCATGCGGTTCAACATCATTTTACTGCCAAATTGCGCAACTCCGGCCCGTCACACAATACACCATCTGGCTCGAAAACTGGAAAGAGGCCTCCGGCAGCATGATGGCACTGTGGGGCCCGGCACTTCGTCAGTTTCTGCCCATTCAAACAACACAGATGTCGGCAATGCAATTCAGTCGGCCATAATGAAGCATATTGTCATTCAGGTCAGCAACGTACACTTGCTGGTTCAAGGTCCAGATCGAAGTCGCGATCCAAGTCACGACCCACAACAGTCGGCAACAAAAAGAGCTTGATGGCAGTCTTCTAAGTCAACGCCCCAAGCCGACGTAAGTTTATAACCCTTCATATCAATGATCAGCCAGTCCGGTTACAGTTAGACACTGCTTCCGACATAACTATCATTTCAGGGAAACGATACAGTCAGATCGATAAAGAAGTCTTGGCCCTCGTGTTTGTAGTGCGACGTTTCCACAAGTTCATCTACGGCCGTATGCTCCTAATGTTAACTGATCGCAAGCCGTTTTTGTCTACATTTGGATCCAAAACAGGTATCCCTGCACACTCAGCCAACAGACTACAACGGTGGGCATTGACTCTCCTCGGTTACGACTTCAAGATGCAGTACCGATGAACTGAGGAGCTTGGCCAGACGGATGCCCTATCGCGACTATGGTTTATGGTAATGTAATACATCAGAAAGAGCATATATGTGACTCCAGTGTCTCGTATGAGCACATAATTTGTGTGACGGGTCTGACTCAGTATGTCACATTCGTATAGACCAGATTTCAATGAATAAAGTGTTGTCACATCAGAAGATGAACATTTTCGCTGGTACAACGTTTTCTGTACTTTATGGAAAGCATTTCTTTTGAGGGTCTTTGCAGCAAGTACTTTTGTTATTCACTTATCAACAAAGCCTCACCAATCGTGAGGTTTTTGAAGTTCGTAAACCTTACCAGCACTCTGCGTGGGTTCGACTAGTCGAGATTGAAACGTGTGATCATGAGGTGCTTCACAACCTGTGACCGTGGATGTATTACTCAGCTCTGTCTCTCTGTTCCCTTGTTTGCGGTATTGACTGAGTCAACCACTAGCGACGGAACATTGTCACTATCTACGCATTCGTCTATTTATCCTATAATTACCACTGCAACTGGCAGGTAACCTATAAGACAGAAAGCTAAACTGAACTAAACCTGCTTTCTGCATCGAAATCGAAGGGCAAAAGTGAACAGCAGAATATGTATATATAGCTGATGGTGCATTATGGATTTCAACGAGTAACATTGGTGAAGTGCTCCCGCGAACTGATGGTCTCAGGAAAATCATCGTTCTAGTCGCTGCGCACGTCTTAAGCTATTCCAGTTTTTGAACGTTACGAGCGTGTATAACTATGTGATGGTATTCGTTCAACAGGGTCTATCTGATTAATACCGAGTTTTATTGCTCTGAGCAGCCATCTGTGCAGACTCCTTCAGTTTTGCTAAATACAATATTTAATGAAGTCACCTTTACAATCATAGGAAGCGAGAACAGAAATATAGTACCAATCCCAGTGGTTTGAAGGTTCATCAGTATAACATCGATAACTGCCATGCTTTTCAAAAACTCAAACATTTCAATACGTTGAGAATCGGTTGGATTCACTTAGCTGTTTATTCCAACAAAAAATGCGACTGCTATCGTTTGGCTAAGGTGGCCGTTATCTGGTGCTAAGCCGACGTGTTGTCTAAAACGACATCTTAAAAAGTAGGGCGGATTAACTTCCGCGCATATAATGAGTTTTCTAAGTGATTACATGAGAATAAGAATGGGACTGATAAAAATGCATGTACAACGTTTACAGTCTCAGATGGAGACATACTGATAAATTAAGATTCAGCATCAATAAATCACGTTGTCTAAAACCTCACCTGAACGCAAACGTGAGGATTCACCAGTTACCAGGAATTCCAAACACAATGGGTGGTCAAGATTTGACTAACCGTACCGAGGCATTCACCAGCCAATTACTCAAGCTGACGATCGGTTGGACTCACTCTTAAAATCCGTTGTTTGCCACACCTCTCGTATACGACGTTTCATTATCAGTCAACATCATATAGTTAGGCTGACCTTTGGTATTCGGAATTCCTTGCTGTCTTGCACTTCCATCAAGATGTTACAGGATGTAAGTCTACTCTTATCGACAAAAATTTCGCGAAATTTTTTCACATGTATCTTCTATCGCACGATTTTTCACAATCACACTCTTGTTTAAAACGTTGTTAACGAACCCAATTCATATTTGTTGCTGAATAAATAGATCCTGAAGACCCATATGTTAGTTAGTCCTGTTTTCTGGTTACTATCATTCGTGCATGACCATTGATTTCGGTGGATTCTGATTTTGGAGATGTCGGAAGAAAATACGGGCAACTCTGGTTCTCTGGAACTGGTGCGTAGTTCATCCTAAATTTCCTATCGAAATATTTGTGGGCATTTCATCATATTACGAAAACTTATTTAGTAATCCGATTGAGATTTTATTTAAAATAGCATATGTCACGAACCAGCGGACAGTGATAACGAGCATTCTTATCGGAAAACAATAAAACGAAGAAAACACTGATTGTATTCGAATCTGACAGAACATACATAGAAAAATTTCTCATTTGTGTGTATTATTTTTGAAAGGAAATTTTTTAAATGTTCCGATTTATAGCCGTTTTCTGGTTTCAGTGACGAAAAACATGGGTTCCAGAGACCAGTAAACGGTACTGATGGGCAGTTCTTGATTGGGTATTAGTTGAGAACTGTGGAGATTAGGTGTCATACGAAAATTCTTGTTCAAACAGATTACTTCGATCGCCGACAACGATAGTGCATTAACATAAGTTGAGTCAAAGAAACAAAGCTGCCGAAAAGGTTTCACAAACAACCGATCTAGCTGTTGGAAACCTCTTATCCAACAATGTTCACAGCTTGAACAACTATAAACACAAATTTCTTTAGAAGTGATAATTTGTAGAAATAAATGAATGTCCTTAAAAGGGACAAAAACAAACAAGTTAGGCTTTATGTAAAGTACTGCGTTTATCAATGAAAAACAACCAAAAAAATTCAGTTAAAACAGGCCAAACTGCTTTTTCTATATAGCAGCTGTCCGAATAGATTATCAATGAAGTAGTCGTATCCGGACGGAATGGGAGAAAAATTGGTTTCCTCAGTTTTGCAATCCGAATTTCAAAGGAAGATAAAGAGTCCCCTGTAGGTCGTAAATAATGCAATTCTAAACCGGTAAAAAGCCTTCAACTATCAAATTTTCGTAGAAGTGTGCATTCATATCAAAATCCAGTACGAAATATAATCACAGCAAATGAAGTAGGTGACTATTGCGAGAATAGACACCTAGCAAACAGAACTAACACATAACGGAATAAGTATCATCTGAACGATCAAACTGACGAACACATCGCGTTCTTCTAAGAATGGATTACTTTGAAATTAGAATTCAATTGTAATGCTGCTTATGTAAGGCATAAAACAGGATTAAACGATGCCAGTTTGGAAATACACATTTGTATCCACAAAAATATGTGCCCACAATTCAGTATGGTTCAGTAGAAATTTTTTATCTGAGCATAACAAAACGCTCTGCACACATATGGTGGTAACATCACCTAGTTGACAGATTAGATTGCGTGATCACACGTTTTCCATGATCGTCAGGTTTTGATCCAAACTTAAGCTAGTCCAGTAAAATAACCCTATATTTCAATGTTTCTGTAGCAGTCGAACTCGTGAGACTAAGAGCAGTTAATGAACAAGTTCGAGTCCAACAATAGTCTTAATACAATAGAAATAGACCAGGAGTTGTGGGTAAAGTTACGATTTTATTCTGAGACACAACTACTTTTATAAACAGTAATAAATAAAACAAGCGATTAAAGGAGGTGAAACAGCGTTGCATTATTCACTGTTTTTCAGCTGTGCGAATCGCAGAGGGCTGTCCTGGCTTGCAGTTGAATGACAAACGACATCAGGGCAACAAAGGCACACATAGCTGGTTGTAGTCTTACAGCTACGATTTGTGGGCAGGAAATTGTAACGTGTTGTGTTTTCCAGACACCCGTTCTGGGAGCTAAGATTATCACAAGGTCTCCAATGAGATTCTACGTAGGTAGACGTGCACTGTAACTACTTGCATATGGCGGTGTCAGGAACATAACGCGTCTACCAGCAAGATTGGCTTGATTGGGTTCTGTAGACCACCAAAACAAGGTCCATTGCAGTTAATACCAACAAACGACACTGGGTTCATACTAAAATAATGTCGACATTTTTAGAGAAGGAAGTGTTGTTCATCCGCGAGAATGCCTGGTTGAGCCCGAACACCATCAACCTGTAAACTGAGTGAGGGAGAGGAAAAAGTCCGTGTGTAAAGAATTATTGGGTTTAGGTCGTTTGATAAGAGCCTTTGCCGGCTGTTTAATGGGTCAAAGTGGCCCGGTTCACTGTTGCTCGTTAGTCCGTCCAGCGTTGATTTTGTGGGGGTGATTGAGATTGGGGGTAGCTGCGCGTGTGCATGTTTTGGTTGACAGCCCTCTGAACGCGCAGGCTTGGTCACATGGCTACATCTGCCTTATAATGCTGCGATTGAACAGGATAAAGTCGGCTATATTCGTTACCAAATTTCACTTAGGAACAACTTTTATCTCATGTCTTGTGTGTGTGTGCACGTAAGGCTTTCACGTTGTAACACTGATTTTAGATGTTGGGAAGATTTGGCGTTGAACTGCACGGCCTGGAGAAATACAGTTCGGGCGGGCGTCCGAAAGTTCAACGAGCAATTGTTGCGTGGTCGCGAGCGGAAGCGTGTGGTACGCAAAGGAACCATCGGTGCCATAGGTCGCGGTGACGTGGCTATATGGCGTTGCGATGTGTGCGACTGCGAATACGCTGGCCGTTTGGGGCTAGTAGCTCACCAACGTACTCATAGTACCCCGTCGGCGAAGAGGTGGCGAGTACGCTAGGCTCAGGTAGGTCATATCAGTATATTTATTCTACTTCTGTTAATGAGTGCATCGGCCAACAGCCTGGTCGTTGAAAATTAATCCGCTCCTCTTTTCAGAAACTTGAGTGTCTGTGGTCTTCTACCCATTCTTTTCTCCGGCTTTGTTGATGTAATGTATGATGAATGGTCTGCCTGACTTTTCATAGTCCAATGAGAACTTTGCTTTACATCCTTAACTTCTGTGGGATGCACTAACCTGCACTTCTATACTGCAATGCATCTTGTATTACACTTCAGACATCTTTATTCTCAGTGTACATCTCGTCATTGCAGCCTCTCTCTGTTTAGTTTCCGAGAGGTGGGTGTTTCCTTTCCTTATTGGCCAATCAAGTGGCTAACCAGCATTGGCCGGCTGGACAGAAAGGCCCTACTGGCACACCTCCTGGTCTTATTCCTTCGGGTTTACACTGGATACGTGGTATGTTGGTGGAATTGCAATTGGTGCAACGCAAGCCAATTGCAGTGATGGCTAAGTGCAGGCGTCCTTTGGCATCGGTCACTGTGACAGGCTAATCCGAATCGGATGCCGCCAACCGTGTGTGTAGATAGGCGTTTTTGCTGCCGCCCGTTCTTGTGACACGCCAACGAGCCCGTGACCTTCCAATTACCTGTTTCTGATTGGATTGCGTCATGGGACCTCCATCGTGCTAACGCCACCTGGGTTGGAAACGTGACTTTCATCGTGCTAACGTTTGTATGGCTTATACGGTTAGCCGCTTTGTGCCCGCGTCGTTCCCACTTGCTCTGACCAGCAGCTCCTTATCGTACACCTGTCCTGTTTACTACATTAGAATGCCTGTACCTCCATTTAAGTTCACGACACAATTACAGTCTACTTGTTAAAATATACGAGCTACTTTACTGACTCTTTAGGACGAGGGGGTACAACACCCCTTGACCAACAGGAAAGATAGCTAAATGTAGTGTTCACAGCGCACAGGTAAAACCACTGTGAACCGAACGGATTGGGCTGTAAGCCAGCTGAGCAGTAAAATCTCGAGCAGACGAACCGCCAACCATTCATGCGGCAGAAGTTTATACCATGTCGTTGGTGAAGCACGACTGGTTCTCGCGACCTTCAAGGTTAAACTACCAGTCACCGGGGCTTTGCTTCAACAAAATCTGGTATGTGAAAAATAGCAGGTTGATGTTCGTGCAGATGGTGGGCGTCTCATCATCATCATCATCATCATCATCATCATCAAAACAGCCATGAGCCTGACCAAAAGGTACTGTGGCTCGGGCCGCCGCTCACCTCAACAGTGACGTGGAATATCCTAGAAGGAAAGAGTACTACGAAGGACAACAAGGATTGAAGAAGACTAAATGGAAGAACTAGAAATGGTATGGATACAGGTACGCCATTGACTGCGACACACCGCCA
>QNGE01001291.1:55111-177661 GCA_008508345.1 Paragonimus westermani | reverse complement strand
GCAAGCCTGACCACCACGCCAAGGTAGCAGAAAGGGTCGGGAGTAAGACTCATATTAGGTAACACTGAGACAAGGCTTTCAGATGTGAGAAGCATATCCTACCTGACACTGAACCGAATAACTAACATTGTGGTTTTGGTGCCGGTTCTGAAAGACAAACTGCTGGACTGTAACTTCACTGCTGAAGTGAATAACCAAGAATTCCGGTTTGGTTTCAATTCACAGCTGTCGTTTCCAGAATGACGTGTGCAATGGAATGCCAGTTATTTCCCGTTGGTTAGCGATCCCATTCATTAGGCTCGTTGTGAACACACGTCGGTCATGTTGAAAGCTTCGTTCACGCGTATTGTCACTTAATAGGGTGCCTCTGCCCGGTTTGTTTACCATTCATGTCGGTTTGAGTTTTGGAGGGTGATTACGTGATACCCCTATGGAATATTGATACTTTTGTCCTTCATTTGCAGCATCCGTTGTGAGAAAACGAACACCAAATTATGAAAGTCCGTCAGTTCGCTGCTCTGTGCTTTTCACTGACCCATGTGACGTGTTCTGATTTTCATAACTAATTCACACCCTTCTTACCTGACTGCTGGACTCTACAGCAATCAGTGTACACGACCTTTACCAGGTTGGCCTCTTATGATGACTACGGAAATTCGAGTAAAAGTGGAGCTCTACAACAGTTCACATAAATTCTGCAACGGTTAACGTTTTACCTGTTTCTTCGGTTCTCTGTACAGCACAATCGGAGTCTCACGAAAGCATTGTGGTCACGGGCTTACCGGAGACACACACCTCCCCACTCTACTATGTGACCGAGGGAACGACAGGTGACAGAGCTGGACCCCTGGTTGACATGAACCTTCAGTTGAGAAAGGCTGAATCCAAGTTGAATCGTATCAGAGTGAGTCGACTAACACTACGTTTGACTTACCAGAACTTAACGTTTCGATTACGGTAGTTAAAGTCCTCTACATTAGCTATGCTGGGTTACAAATTAGTCGTATGCTACACCCTGAAGAACGGTTGTACTTTTTGATGTCACAGATAGTGGTTTTTGTTCACTAAAAATTACAGGGAAACGCTTAATTATAGCTCGGTACAATATGTCAAACCCGGCTATTTTACGTTGATTTCCAGTCTCTACGTCCGCATATCTCAAACCTAATGTGGCGAAAACGGCCCGCTATTAAGGGTGTTTACTAAATGCATCTACTTCTGTTCGGATGAATTTTCTCATAGTAGTTTCAGCTACCTTCATAAGCAGTGGAATTTATGCTCATGATACTATCACAGTTGTGCTTCGTGCTTAAATTCGCTATCCAACCTCTCTTACATGGATAACGTCAGCACCGCTTCCAACAGCTCATATGGGCCTTGATTGTTACCCCTGTGAAAGGAGGTACAGAAGAACCTCGCGCGCAGATTTTTACCGATTGTGCTTTCTGTCTGAGGTCAACGTTATCGGGAATCAAGGTGAGCTGTTGATATCTCCCTCCTGCTTTTGCACTCAGTAGACGTTTTTGAAATACATTCGGTCCGTTATGCACGGATTGATATGGTCTCAACAATTTTAAGAGTTCTATGGTAGATGCCACTACGAAAAATACTGCACGATGCGGATGTATTCAACGTTTGTTCTACTCGTGGGCTGGTACTGTGTGAACCAGCGTCGACTAGCCAATACAAAATTCAGCATTGGCAACGTTTACATATGTATACCTCCCTATCATTCCGCTCGGGTTATGGAATGCTCTGTTCCCCGCAGAATGAGAGACAATCATCATTCGAATTGATCCTGATCGACAGAGTTTATGGTTTTTGAATTCTGTTGCATTCAATTCGTTTTATGTTTGCTAATGTTTACCTACTGTCAGTTGTTCCGATAACGTGCTCAGTAGGGATACCATATACATCAGTATTGCCAGACTAGGTAACTTCTAAGAATTGGTCTTTACTAAAATTGGACCCTTGTAGGTCTCAGCAGTTGTTTGTATTTTGTACTTGTAAGCCATTTCAAAGTGCGTTTACTGGAACCCGCCTGTAAGGAGTAGTTGTATTTTAGCTTAATTTTAATTTGTAAATTTTAACTCATGGAGAATCTGATCACTAAACTCTTTCCTATAGACAAACACTACGTACTTTTTATGCATATTCCTATAGTGTCCGTTCCCTTGGATATTTTCTCACAGGCCAGCATAAATACACACCGACTGCATACGATACCGGATTGGATATATAATAGGGGCAAATTAGTATACCAACGCTATGGGAGACGAGATGAGGCTAGGTAATGCTGTTTATCACCAGTTGTCTCTGTGTAGTTGGTGATTTAGGTATTCGTATTTCTGGATGTGCCGGTGTTTTGTCTGATACAAACCCACAGCAAGACAGATTTAATACGTTCTCAGATGTGCATATTACAGAGCCTTAGTAGAGGTATATTCTATCATCAACCTAATGGTGTTGCTTAATGTTGGCAGCCATAGATATCAATCTGGTTGACTCACATGTACAGCTAAATCGATTTTTGTAGGTTCTTCGTTTGTGGCTGTACTATCAGCTAGTGATCACGTCAGTCATTGCTCACCGACGTCAACATTGACGTTTCTTTATTCAAGTGAGCTGATGTATATTTCTTCTACCGACTTCATCTTGTACAGGGGCTTTTGCGAGGTTTAAACAACTTGATACACACAATGCCTGCCGAAAACAGTTTTGAACACACAAATCAGACGCAACCCTGCCTGAGCGATCACGCTGCATCCAGTCGCGGGCATGATGGTTCCCAACCCTTAGCTTACAATTGCTACAGACGAGATATAATAATCTCAGATGCTTCACTATTAGCGGAAGAACTACGTGAGAGTGAGTCGCTTATGCTGTCGGCCTACGAGCTTTCTGAACGGATGGCTGCGCGAATCTTGGTGAGTGTATGGTTTTCGCTACGTGTAGCCTGCCACCTGTTGGTCGTCATTGTAGCATATCCTAGTCATACATTACATGATAATGAAGATGATATACCATACCACTGCCTGTTTCGCCTTCCTCAGAATGTTTTTAGTATCTGGTACAATAAGGGGTTTTGAAGACGTCCATTTGAGCTGATTTCTAATCTGTATGCCGCAAAAAATTATTTCACCTGATGCTCATAGTGAAAGCCATAGCTACAGAGGTAACGCATTGCTCGACAAAGTGAACTGCGATCGTCACGAGACCTCACTTATCTGTTCGACCACCACCTAAGGCAGCGTCACCCCAACAGCCAGAATACTTAAGCACATAGCTCAACAGGAATTGCTTGTGTGCATGTACATACAGCGGGATCCAGCAAAGGCCAAACATGTCAGCGCTTACGTATCTCGATCAGATATCACCTCTTCTTTTTGTCTTGTTCCGGCCTAGCGTTTGGAGCCATGGATTGCTGCGCATCTGGAAAAATTAGAGCAGTTGGGAAACAATGACAGAAACACGGTCGAAGCCTTGTCTGCTGCGTTGGTTACGATGTCCGTAAGTGTATTCCTTTTTAATCTGGTTCACAGCTGCACTTCTATAAAAGGCTGCGCCCTAATCATCGTTCGTACTTTTGAGCTCGGTCTGCACAGAACCTAATCTAATCTGTGTCGTTTTCACTGTGATTCCTGACATTAAGTCAGCGGTTCATTTTTTTACTTTGTTCAGGCTATCAAAATAGAATTGCGCTCCAAGCTCGATACAGTCAAATCCGTGGTATTCGAGTCAACGCTCTTGGAAAATATGCTTCATGATCTGAGAAAAACAACGGAACTTGATGACGCTGTGCAATCATCAAAACCAACTGAGTGTGCGTACAAAGTTCCATTTTGTGAAAGTCAGGCATCCCCAAGTAATCGTGCTGGGTTGCTCTCCAGAATTGCTGTAAACTCGACAAGACTGAAAGAAATGTACAGTCATCTGTTGGAAAAAAGCGTGAAACTCACAGTAGGTTTACTATTTCCAAGTTATCTGTCTTATCTACAGGAATTTTTTCGACTAAGCTTTACGGTGCAAGCTTAGTCAACATTAATTCTGTAAACGTATGCTTGCGCACGATTATTGCTGTTTTGTCACAGACATAGTGATCACCATTATCAGTGATTCGAATGTATAAATGCCCAACACTCTCACAACCACGGAGAAAACTGTCTTAATCCTGAAGTTGGAGGTGACCGAAGATTAGCCCCACTTTACAAGGGTCATCCTAATCTTCAACAACAACAGGATGTAAATGGCCGATTCAGATGAAAAAACAACGATAGAGTTGAGACTATTTGAGTCCACAGTTGATGAGGTAACGGCGGTCGGTGTGTGGTAAATTGGCGTTGGGAATTCCGGAATTTGGTGCACGACAGCTCGCACAAAATATTGATAGCCTACACGAAGCTGTACCAGACGTCCACAACTGGCAGTCTCAGGAGTGGCCACCGATTGCTGTTCACCCTGAATGTGGCAGTTGGTGTTGATTTGCCGACCAGCCGGTTATATTCCTTATGGAAGACCATCTGATATGTGGACCGTGTGGTACTTAAAAAATGTTAGCCGACAGTTAGGAATATCTTGGATTGGATTCGGCTGACAGTCACTAAAAGTACATGATGCAACTAGGAAGAAAGGATTACACGAACAGCCTCGTGTAACCTAAACCGAACCCAACGCTTTGAAGCCAAATCTTACTTGGCCGCTGTGACCTATTCTGCTATTTCCCACCTATTCTGTTAGCATGACGCAATGGTAAGAATTATAAACTGGATCGATTCAAAAGATTATACCAACCAAGACTTCGCTCGTTTCAAGTCAAACCATGTCAGATAGTCCAAGCGGGAGGTGTCAGATGAGAAACAGTTCTACTCGTAGTGTTGTGTTTTGCATCACTAGGTGATGAGGCACGATCCTATGAACATACTGCAGAACAACTTCCATATTTGGGACACTGGTGTCCTCTGATTAACAAAGAGTGCGGATAGACGAGGTACTTTCAAACAAAGAGCACTCCGATCACTAAACGGTTGACCGTGATCTCGGCGAATCACCGGATAGGGTCGAGGAACCTTCGGTATCATTCAAAGGCTTGATGTGGTTTCCAATATATCCACTGTGCACAACAGCGATGGGATTCTGGCAACGCTGTTTTATCCACTACATCCCCGAGTTAGGTAAATCTCTCACTGTCAGGTGAGTCAGACTTTTAAGGCATTGATTTCAGGTAGGGTCCTCCGAAAGAAACCTCATACCCCGCTGTCTCATAGGTCAGACTTTCGAATCAGAAACTCGGTGTGATGTCCCCCAGGTTAAACCCCTTTCGCGACATAAACGGCCGGGAAGTATCCGAATTTATGGTTACCCCGCCAGACCAGTCCACTCACCTTCAATTTCTATCCTCGCTGTTGCTAACTGATCTCTCTGTATAGCGAAACAACTGGTGAGCATTCCGTAGTCTTTATACAAATAGGCCAACAGAGTGCTGTTGCAAGCAACCTCCCAAGTCTTAAGCCGGATGTGTGCTCCGTGTGCGAAATGCGCCTTTACGGTCTTGGCACTGTCTCTCACTTATCTTTGCCTTTACATAGTACCACTGGTCAGCGGCTCTTTATCATGGACTCTGGTGACGATGAGGCCGAATCTCACGGTTGAATTAGGGTGGGGATTACAGTGAGCTTTAAGACAGAATAGAGCCTATCCGGCTGTACCTCAGTGTAAACTCGCCTATGCGTCTTCAGATTTGGCACCTGCGTCAGAGTCTGTCGACAGAGCCCAGAAAAATGTTTTGTTTTATCATATCTGCATACGCCCCAACAGACAATAGTTCAGATGCTGTGAACAGCATCTTCCATAATGTCCAGTTTGATCGTCTGAGAAGAATTACGCACTTGGCTATAGGTATGCATGCTGCTGGTATGTTGCTGGTGCGCAACACACTGACAGTGGTGATTGGTTGTTCCAGTTATACGCATCTCACGGACTGTATATTATCGAGTTGAACATTTCAACATAAACGATGGTAATACGTCAAGTGAAGGCAATCTCAATCTTTCCCTTCAACTCTGTGGTGGACTGTGTTCGGTAAAGGACATTCAGCTGTTTCGTGAGTCTTGGAGTGGATTTTCGACCAAATAGTAAGCCTAGTGGTATTGAATATGCGGACGACATTTCTTCAGTTCTTTTGCAGAAAGCATGAAGGCCGTGCTAAATCTCTCAAATGATTTAGCTGGTCTGTGTGGTATACATTTTACATCCCCAAACTGGAAATCATTGCAAGATTGGGTTGGCAGTGAAATTGTTTTTATTGTCGCTGGTGGGTCGATGGGGACGGCTGTTCTTTTTACTGTCTGGGTATTGTTACCTCGCCAGTTTGTGCTATTGCTGACGGGATATCCACGAGGATAGTAAAAGCACGTGGTGCATTCGTCAACCTCCGTGACCTGTGACATCGCAAAGACGTTCATTTATCGATTAAAAGCATAGGTTCCAATGCTGTTTACATTCAGTTCTGCTCCTTGGATCAGAGACCTTCTTTCGGAGGACCCTACCTGAAATCAATGCCTTAAAAGTCTGACTCACCTGACAGTGAGAGATTTACCTAACTCGGGGATGTAGTGGATAAAACAGCGTTGCCAGAATCCCATCGCTGTTGTGCACAGTGGATATATTGGAAACCACATCAAGCCTTTGAATGATACCGAAGGTTCCTCGACCCTATCCGGTGATTCGCCGAGATCACGGTCAACCGTTTAGTGATCGGAGTGCTCTTTGTTTGAAAGTACCTCGTCTATCCGCACTCTTTGTTAATCAGAGGACACCAGTGTCCCAAATATGGAAGTTGTTCTGCAGTATGTTCATAGGATCGCGCCTCATCACCTAGTGATGCAAAACAGAACACTACGAGTAGAACTGTTTCTCATCTGACACCTCCCGCTTGGACTATCTGACATGGTTTGACTTGAAACGAGCGAAGTCTTGGTTGGTATAATCTTTTGAATCGATCCAGTTTATAAGCCTGACCACTGCTTCATGCTAACAGCATAATACCCGATTAGTGCTTGACCGTCATTGTCTCCTCCAGGTAGCCAACATCACTCGGAAAAATTTCGTGAACAATGCGTTCGTTCGGCAGCGCGTGGTTTCAAATGTTTCCTTTTTGCAATCATTTAATCTGCTGATCACACTGCACAGCTCGTGATGGATTGGTTACGTATTCTGCATACCAACCGAGCCTCTAGGCTACCTTGCTGCATATGCTGAAACGAGCAGTGATTGAGTCAGTTTGCGTTGTGGTCAGGTGGCAGCATTTTCATGAACGATGGAGCCCCGGTTATTCCACTGAGTAAAATGGGTAGGTGTCACTTGGTCTGCTGAGCCCTCCGTGATCACTCAACTTGCTGACTGGACACGCGGTCCACAAAGACATTATACCGCAGTCAGTGCCACGCCTGCGTTCTTATCACTTCTACTTCTTCTGTTTAGACTTCTTTCAACAGTTCTAGCTCTTGTGGATTCCCTTAGCAGACCAATCCACTTCGCTTTTGACGGAAGTAACCTTGAGCCACAGTACTTCTTGGCCAGGCTGAAGGCCGTTGTGAGTGGAGGGACTGAATACGACTATCTGCAGGGCGGGTGGACCATGCCCATAAGCAGTCAAGAGGTCTAAGGGGTCTTATAATTTTCTGGTGTTACTGGCGTATTTCAGTGACATTCTGTGTTTTTCCGTAGATTAATCTGTTTACACTTTTAAACCTGTGGCCGATGGTCCAACTACGTTCGTCCCATCACTTTTAAAAGGGTGATACATTTGTGGTTTTAGTGATCATTTTTCGCGTACTATCTATCTCTCTGTACATCAAGGCAATGGATAATAATTTAACACTGAGGGGGTGTTCTCTCAGTCTTAAGCTTGACTTCGGTCAATTCTAAAGTCTTGAAGTCCCCCTCACATCGTAGAATTAGTGCCGCCCGACAAAAAAAACACTTCCTGGACGCAAATGTGCAAGTCAGATTTTCACCCTGCTTAATTCTTACGCAGCGTCATGCGAATCGCCAGCTAAAAACTGTCATTTCTGTGAACTACAAAATTGTGTTCAGCCCGGTAGTTTGTTCTGCCCTTTTTTAAGTCATTAAGCTTCATTATCATACTTTAGCTAGCATTAGCTTCAGTGTCAAGTTTTTCGTAAATGAAATGATTATAGACTGTCTACGGCACACACAGGGTGCCGAAATCAATATCTTGTTCGGTAAACGACCAGCTGATCACTAGCTACGTTTAGATAATTATAGACGAAATTTAGTGCTCTGTCCAGCAACGTGAGATGGACATGGCCAAGAAATACGTTGTATTGTACAGTACTGCAGAATTTGTACTGATCTAGGTGGGATAATGAAGCTGTGGCTTTTATAGGCTGGTTCGTATAATTGAGATTGTGTGATTGTATCAAGAGGAGTGTTTAAAATGAAGTAGATGCACGCATCTTCGAAGTCAAAGAGGTTTTCACTGATCCACGTCGTCTCTGGGGACGAAAAGGTTATTCTGTGAAGCTAAGGGGAAGTGTATGTAAAGCCATTTTCAGAACTATTAACGCAAAGTTTAATGTGGAGAAACGATACCTAGACTGAGTACTGTCACAGTTTAACAGTAGGTTGGTCGTTGTAGACCGACTTCATCTCCAGAACTGAGGCCCTCATGAGTCACAGAGTAGATTGCTAGAGACGTCGGCAGACCTAGTGGCTAATCGGGTTCAGTCTTTGTTTATCTGAGTTGTCATAAACCAGGCGGACAATGGCACTTGTGTATTCATTCCGAATGGACGCGATTCCTTTCTTGTGATAGTGACAAACTGAGGTTAAGCTGATGAATTTCGTGTGACATGCATTCGCGTCATCATTTAAAAGGCCCCGAAAGTTCACACTGGATGCATGTTAACTTCTTTATGGTTCGAACTGATATACTTTTTCACCAAAATAAGGCATTTATTATCATGACACATTCGACCTCACCTGACATGAACTGGATACGGCTAGATTGCATATACCTACACAACAGTAGCAGTCACAATACGCGTGGTTGAAACGTGTATCTGCAAGATTTTGGTAGTCGGACACTGTTTCCAGTGGTTTGTTACAACATAACTAGGATGTAGTGAAGGCTTTGTTTTTAGTCCAAACAATTTCACGATCAACTAATTTTGGTGTAGTCAGCACTTACAGATCTATCAGTACCACTATGAGCAGTTTATCTGCTCAAGCAGTTACACCGAATCATCACTATCGACGGCTTTGGTATCTAAGGTTTTTAGTAACATGAGGCTTATCCGTTAGTGATTGTGGTCACGTTAAGCATAGAGTAAACTAGTTGTCCACGTTGAAACGACTTGAGTAACAAACAATTTATTGTGTAGTTTCAGTGCGTCACTGATTTCCATCATTTGTGAACAGTCAGTGAATGGACAACACGTATTGCTGAGAATTTATCTTACTTACCCCATCCAACCGTTTACATTTTGACTTCACTTTTGACTGGCATCCTTCTAACTGATTAACTCAATTTGTTCAGCTCACTTACTAATATTGTGGTACAGCATATCTTGCGAACTAGTAAATTAGCTAGTTAGGATTCTGACTTCCAAATGAGATGTTGCTCCGATTTCGTTAATTCAGCGTTGGTTGCTCTGATCCTTCAGACACGCTGAAGTGTTTTGAAGTACACATCTTGTGTTCGAGCCGGGCTATTTGCTTCGGAGCACGACTACTGTTGAAAAAATTTGATTGGTGACGTTTTTGAACAGTGTTATTTTATGGCGATCGAGCCATGTTTGCAAAGTGAATAGTTGAGAGCCAAAGTGTTCCTAAACAAGTTGCGCCTAACCTCAGATTACGCCATCATTTTTAGGAAGAAATTTGCTTTGCTTTGATCAATCATGGTCAAGTGAGTGGAGTACTGGAAGCGTGCCAGTCAACCCTCGCGGAATGCGATGCAGACCTGAGTGTTGTGCATCATGTGAACGAACACCAGATTTGTGAGAATATGGCAATGGATGAGGATCAACTTGCAAGCTTCAGCGCACTTGATGGGATAATGCGACTGGAAGTGAGTCATCCTTGATGATCCATAATTCAACTTCCTTTATCATCTATCTGATGGGACTATCCATCACCAACAATTGTGAAAGCCGAGTCTGTAAGTTTTCGATCCGACGTGCACGAATATACTCATGTTACTTCTTTGGATCCAATTTATCAGCTCAATCAAATGGAACTGGACATGCTGAACGTATTAGTCGAGCGTATGGAAGAAACGTGTCTGTCGATGCCAGAAACAGCAGAGCCGGATGCTGTCCAGCAGAAAATCCCTGTTGATGTGGGTGCCTTAAAAAATCTACACCAGACAGTCATGAAAAATACGAAGACCAAGCTCATTAAGCAAAAGGCTGAATTGGCTCAAGTAAGCTCAAAAGTCGATCGTATGACTGTCGTTCTCGAATTGTTTCCATCACATGTGAATCCTACCAAACTTCACACATGAATATTTATATTTTCACTTAGCTGGAAAGAAGCGTTTGTTTGTTTTTGAACTTTTTCCAGTGAAACGTACCTTGAAATAACTTATGTACACTACATTTCCTTCTACAAGTTCACGCATAGTGCCATACGACGTGGGACATGTGGGCAAACTACACTTGGAAGCAACGTTGTCCCCGAACAAATGTGAAGAACCGACCTGTTCTGCTCTTTTAACGTGGCGGTTGAGTTTGTAAACTGGATCGATCCCAAAGGTTATGCTGACTAGGCCTTCGGTTCTTCCAGGTAAGGGCCTTATCTGACTGGCCAAAAGGTAGCAGTCAGACGGAAGGCAGATGCGTTCATAGGATTGCATGTCGCACTACTGACCGCACGGGAGTGCTTAGGCACTACGGCATGATATTATGAGCACACAGCATACGGCACTTCTGTTTCTCGTGTGCAGAATGAAGGGGTTAGAAAAGGCACCCCGAAACAAAGAACATTCCGACCGACCGACAGTTGACCGTGACCGCCGGAGTACAGTCCAATATGATTGAAAAACATCCGGTATAATTTTATGGCTTCATGTAGCTTCCACCACATTCCCCGTGTGCAGCAGTGTTGAGAACCAAACTTTACTGTCATACGCATTGCATCATCGGGCTAGACAAAACCCTCCCTGTCAAGTGAGTCAGGCTTTAAAGGCATTGTTTCAGGTAGGGTGCCTCGAAAGAAACCTCATACCCGGTTATCTCGTAGGTCAGACTTTTGAGTCAGAAACCCGGTGTGATGTCCCATAAGTTAAACCCCTTTCGCGTTCTCCCAACGGTGACGTTGTTGTTCGACCACCGCAAACTTATCCTTTTATTTGATCCTCCAATTTTTCTGCTCTCTCTGTGGTCTCCAGTGGTAGTTAGTTTCCAAAGCCAAAATAACTGTCCGCACTCTCTCTAAGAAATCAGCCAGCAAGCTGTTGTAGCAAGTACTCCCTCAAGTCTGGTGGTTGATGGATTTGTTTACGATTCTAGTACCAATATTCACTTGAGTTCACATCTAGGTAATCGTCAATCCAAACGTGTTTCAGTTTTTCTGGTGACGTCGAACCTTTTGGTCAATCTGGAATGGAAATCGCACTGAGTTCCAATGAACAGTCGCTTGTGCTCTGTCAGACTCAACGTCTGTCAACGTAAATCACCAAAGCACTGTATACTCGTTATATCCACGTACGGTCCAACGTATAGCTGTGTGCAACTGATTTCCGACAGCAAATCCGTTGTTGACAGATGGGCTAAGATGAAACGTAT
This sequence comes from Paragonimus westermani, assembly GCA_008508345.1. Taxonomy (NCBI): domain Eukaryota; kingdom Metazoa; phylum Platyhelminthes; class Trematoda; order Plagiorchiida; family Troglotrematidae; genus Paragonimus; species Paragonimus westermani. The sequence goes on along the minus strand of QNGE01001291.1, from coordinate 165,851 downwards.
GAGTGTAGAAGATGCCTGTTCTAAGAAGTAAGAGATTACTTCCTCCCTCATCATGACTGTCACGGATTGCCAAATACCCTTCCAGCATTTGAAGTGTGACTGAATGTCACCTCATTCCCCCTATACTGGTGGTTGAAATGGAACCTGTGAGTGTGGTGATTTGATCTAATCTAGCGTATGTTTCACCATCGCCAGGGTTGTCCATCTGCCCAATCCAAGTAATCTTGGACCGATTGCTGTCTTATAACTACGGTAAAGTTGTAACGTTCGGTTGGATGTGATAACCTTCAGAAATCATCCTAATCAAAAATTGCACTCGAAAGTAGACAGTGTATTGAAATGATGTGCATGACACAGAAGCTGTGCTTTTAGGAACTACAATGTGAAGCATATCGCGTTGTTATGTGCTCACTCAAGCACATTGCATGGGTGTGTACTTCGTGTGGTTGAGTATCTCACCTTATAACCTCTCCGTGTAATTCGCAGCGCTTATTTAAACTTATCAATCCATTGTTGGGAAACAGACTTCGTTGCTGCAGACGAAGTTCATACCAGGTTCTGACGGTTTAAACGCTGTCCCCTGTCGTGTGAGTTATTGTCCTCTCTTATGCTTTCCTTTGAATGAGTCCATCTACTTCGTGGTACTGTCTTCTCTTAACAGGCAGTATGACTATTCTCCATATTGTACATGTAGGCCTGGCATTCACAAACTTACTCCTGTGCCGAAGCTGCATGTTTTCGATTTCCCTCAGCATTGGTTGTCTCACAAATACTTTTAAAAAGTGATCATAGTTTCATCTTTTAATGAACCTGATCATCATTCAACTGCCGTTCAAAGATGGAGAAAAAATCAAGCCCTAACCAAAAAAGAAAAGAAAAGAGGGGGTTGAACTATTGAAAGTAACTGTGTCTATATTCAAGTATTCAACCTTGAGGTGCCCACAATTTGTAAACAAACAACCGATCTGCAGGTGAAAGTAAGGCGTCACCAAAGAGAGTTTTCTTGCAGCTTTCACCCTCTCCAGCCCGGCAGACGAATCCGACCTACAATGGCGAACCCCAGGTGAAGAACCTCATTACACTAAATAATCGTCTGTATACCTAGCACCTTACTCCACTCGGCGATAGCATCGGCAAATAGTGATCGGTGTGGCGAACAACCGGCTAACACCCTTCGTGTATGACCTAACCGTCTATATTTTCAAACCTAAAGATTAGTACTAACTACCAAATACCCATTTCCTAACCTCTTTATTGTTTACTCGTTTGATACCACCGATGCGAGCAATGCACGGCAGACATCGACGATCCAATGTGTGAAAAAACCTTCTCCGCCTTCTACCATGGACGGCTAGGTTTCATGACAGTAATTACCCTTACAGTTGCCTTTTATTCACGACCCCTAAGCTTCAGGGAGAAGCCTCTCTGCCGTTAGACGTGTTCTAGATTTGCTAATACAGACCTAAATTTCCCTATATGAGATTCCGTTTCATTCTCCATATATCTGCCGAAATTGCTGATGCAACTTCCAAAGCGCACAAACCGGGCAATAATCTCCACATGTAATCCGACAATCATTTCATTATAGGAGTGTAACACAAGCCGCTTAAATTGAAAACGATCTCGAAGTTTGCTCACCCGTCTTTCTTGAAGGCTATAACTCCACAGCTCGCCCATTTAAATCAAGTTCTGTATTTTGCTCCTCAATAGAAAAAACTGCGCCTCCTATTTAACTAGAGATATAGATTGTCTACCCCCCTTTTTAATGAATTTTCATTTCTTATGGTGGTACATTCTCCTGTTAAGAGAAGTCTCTGGCACGTCTACTAGTCACTTGACCCATCCTCTGTCCATACTCAACCACCTGCTTGCCATACAGATTCGCAAAGCCAACAGTGTCAGGTGGCAAACGGTAAGGTTGAACATACAAGCCGTTGATCGCCTGTTCACTGATCATCGTTGCACACTGTTATCTTGATTTTTTTTATAAAAGTACACATACTTGTGTGCATTGCTTCACACCGTTTAACTCAGCAACCAGTAGCGGGGTTTTCTTCCCAACTGCACAAAATGTCGGTCAGCCGTATACGTTGTTTGCACATTTCACACTGTCTATATTACACACATTCAGTTGATGTCTTCATTGTTAGTTAAGTGAAGTAACCAGACTCAAGTGTGAAACGTTTTTTCCCATTCTTTCTGGCCGTTGTCATGGTTCCAGTTGTGTCGCACCCTATCTTGTGCCGTATTAAATTTCTTTAAAACCAAAATTCCTTAGCACTAACCGGATATAAACTTCTGTTGTTCCTGTTATCTAGATTCACCAACTGGACGCGGTGCTTTCCAACCAAGCTGTTTGGCTCGACCGGAACGGTGCTGATCTTGCCAGACTTGTCGCACCCAGGGGCTTGAGCACGAGTACGGCTCAGGAACTGATGGCCCAGTTCAAGGTGCTTTTTCAGTCTGGTTTATATGCTTGTTTTCTTCGTAACTTAGTGACTGTTCAACTCATTCCCTCAGCACGGATTTGTATACGTTCCTAGTTCTTCATCGGACAGGTCAGCTCATCCGGTTGAACAGTAGCGTAGTGCACTACTATCGGTCCACTACTTCTAACAGAAGATGGTCGGAAATCCTTAAGTAGATTTCCATCTCATTGTTTTATGGTACACTTTATATCTATGTTTTAACCCTATTGTTAGGCTATGATCCACACATGAAACCGCAGTGTTACTGACATAAATTCTTAACTGTATAACCGCTGGTTCGGTATTCTTTACAGTAACCTGTTACAAGCAATCTGGTCATTCACTGATGTCAGTGATTTACTTCTGGTTGAACAGTATTATCAGTTGGATTTTACAGGACAGCTACTGAGGTGGTGGGACATTCTGAACATGATGCATATGCGATCGCTTCTGAAACTTTAATTGTGACGACTCGCTCATTTTTATAATGAAATTCTATGGAATGCCGGCCAACACATCCGCTGTAAGAGCAAAGTTAGTATGCTTCAACAGGATCGAAGTTTCTTTAACATGAACCATTTAGAGGGTTTTCGATATGAATGTGAAGCGGCGAACATAAGTGCGTGATGCTCAATTTGTCCGACTTGGACTAGCCACTTCACTTTTGCAGTGCTCTCCGTATTTTCCACCTTGACCTCTGACTGTTTCACCCCCACTTCTCATTGTTGTGTCTGCAGCTGATTTAGTGAGATTCTGTTCGCATATTCATTCTGTTCGGTGGTTTCATCTCTTTCTTCCGCACACCGTTTAAAACAACACCCGATAGGCGTCTCATCCAACTAGCTCACCTGAATTTCATGGTGTTAGTTACGAACTTATGAACAGTGCCCTCTTCAGGAACGTGACTACAACCTGTTTCGAAGCTTACAGTACCATACCCATCGTCATGCTCATCCATAAAATTCGCAATTTGGAGGAGTTTACATATTTTCAAATAGGTGACTGAAGTTTTGCCCCCATTGTTGATAAAAATTTCCCGGCAAAACCAGTGTATTTTTTTAATTATTACTTCTCATCCTTACACACAAAGTGAATTAGTATTGAGCATGATCTACGTAACCTTCTAGAACATGGTAATGATCTCTATTTGACAAATTGAAGGCAAGCAAATCGGACCGCTCATTTGAGTGTTTTGTAACGTTTAAGCTGTATTTTGTAACCTTCTGGCAACAGACTAGTGTTCTTCTACAGCTTCCTTCATTTTTCCGGCGAACAGCCTATTGTAGTTTATAGCTTAGTACTCATATCGAAAGTCGTTATTTCACCTTTTGTTAAAATGCTAATCATAATATCGAAACCGGCTTATTTTAGATAAATTTAGCATTTGGCCCATTTCTCCTCTTCTATCACTCTTACGGATGAGTAGTATAAACCCCAAAATTATCAAAGTTAGACAGAAGTACAAATTGAGTCATCTGCTCTCTAGGCGTACTTTAATTTTCGTCTATACTTTGTTTAACTTCAAAATTAACACACAAACAACATAAACTTTTCTGAGTTAGTTACTCAGTAAATATGAATACTTGACAAATATTTGTTTTTAATCTTAGTCACTAAGCCTGTTCGATGCTTCCACACTCATTTCCTCTGTGACATCCCAATACGTAATTAGTGCTCAAATTAATAGGTAGCCTATAGGTCCTTGCACAAAATAAACGTTTTTAGGGCATTTTACGATTAACTCTCGTTCTGACGTGTCGAATAACACACGTGTGTGAGCTACATTATGAATCACATGATCGCGACAATGGGTAACGTAATTTATCTGAATTTATCTGAAGATCATTTGGATGTTGACATATGACTGAACTCATTCTAATTCCGGTTTCCTTTAGCAATAATAATAATAATAGTGGACAGATCTGCAACGTTTCTTCCCCAAACGTGCAAACAAACGTGCTGAGGTCCAAGTTAACTTTGTGGAAATAGACGATCGTGAACACGAGTATCATATACAACTCGTCTGTTAGAGCACAGACATCTCTAACGAGATTTTCAACGGTTTTTCACGGACGCTAAAGACACTTCAGCTAGAGCAATTTACCTATCCATTTCAAATATGAATATAAAATCAATAATAACAAATTTGGTAAAATTGTCTAAATATCAGTAGTTTTTATTCATTTGTCGATGTAGTGCAGATGTGGTGTAGTTGAAGTGTACTAATACCTTATTCGTTCCCTAAAAGGATGCCTATGCCAAATTGGAAGACGAAGGCCGAACGCGATTTGTCAAATTGATCCAGCTTTCTTGTGAGTCAGACAATTTGGACAGACGCGATACTCAAACCACTTCCTCACAAATATGTTCAAGCGATGATGCGATGTTGGCCATTGTCCAATTTTTGGCTGAACACGTGCCCAAACCGCGAAGTTCGTCAACCGGATCGGAGCAGCAATGCGCGTCTGGTTACCCGTACGGACTGCGTCGCCTCATTCGGTCCCAGGCACGCTACAAACTCTTGGTTGCTCAGGCTCAGGCTTCGTGGAACTCTCATTTCAAGTTTGTCGGTCTGCATGAGACTCAAATGAGCCGATTACATTTGATGTTGGATGGAGTCCACGTATCACTAGCTAAATTGTATCGCCCGTCAAAATTAGTGCAACGCTGCACAGAGCAAGTCGACGAAATTGAAGTGAGTGCCTAAGGTGCATTCTGTTTGCTGCATTTCAGTATCCGGTACCATTCTCTCTAGACTCTACTATTCGGAATGTTCTTGAATCCGTTTTGTTAGTTGTTTGAGAAAGTGATTGCTTTCCTATCTGTGATCGTCATAGCACGTATGGTGACCAAGTGGTCTGAATTGCAAGTTGAGAGGTATTTTTTATAACTCGCTTTCAGTCAACGCTAGTTAGTTCCTGTCACCTCTTACGGTATTGGTTAATATCAGTCGCTCTTTGACCTGTGCGTCCTATGCCCCTCTAACCATAAATACTGTGTCCTAGTCGATCGGTTTCCTGTCCATTCCAGTGTCTCAAAGTTGGGTTTGGCAATCATGGTTCACATCTAACGAAGTCTGACATTATGTTTGTCATGGAAGCGATTCGTTTACTGATTGTATTTCAGCAGTAAACAATCAACCGTTTGGCTGAACCTACTTATTGTGTTTTTGTGTTCAAACACACAGTCTATCCTCGCCGTTCTGTACTCACACGAGGATGAGGTTGAACAACTCCGTGCCTCGTTACCTCATCTGAAACATTTGACACATCTGTCAGAAACTTCACAACTGGTGGCAACCATTCGAGGTATGAAACACGAATTTGTCTGTCTCATCAGTCGGGCCATGGAAAGAAAGAAAATTCTACAGCAAGCGCTCAAAGAGGACCAAACAGTGAGTCTCATATTTCCATATGTTTAGCTAGTGGTAAGCCAATTACATAGTCAGTATAGCGAATTGGCAGGCTTCGAATTAAGTTGTACTTCCTTCATTAAAAAAACAGCCATTGCAAATCAGTCGTAGGTCACTTGTTTGGTCTGAGTTAATTACACAACATTGTGTTCATTCGAAGTAACGTGGCCTGATTAAATCAGCCTATGTGTAGACACAAGACCTGATACTTTTCCATAAAAAACACTCACGTTTCAAATGTACGTTCACTTTATCACCAGTTTATATCCTCTAACGGTCTCTCAATTGTTTCTGTTACAGTTCGAAACGGCTTACGTGAAGTTGATGCGATCACTGAAAGATCCGTATTTCGATGGCTCTGATCAAGCTTGTGATACCTCTGTGAGTGTGATCCGACCGAAATTACTCTATTCAACTTCGCCGGTGGGTTGTTCATGCTTTTAACTAGTTGTCTACGTAGTGGCTACACCATCCTGTCAGCTGGCCACACCTGCCATGTGGATAACTTGAGTACAGTTTGATGTGATTTCAATGACTAGCTTCTGCTTATTCTTCAAAGAAATTTGCCTGGCATTTCTAACGTTTGTGTTTCTGATTCAAATGTATTATCCGTACACTGGACAGTTGTGTTTAGATGCTATGCCTGCTTGTCCCGGTGTTTGCGTAATCGTTATTCATATTTTAGTTGCCAGGTTTGATAGAATCTACGGTCGGATCCTGGAGGGCAGAAATCGTGACCGTCAGCCGTTCATTCTGCATGCGTGAAGTGTTTTGTGTTCGTAATCCACCGATGAGTTTTGCTCTTTTGATGTCTGTGGTGGTAGACCAACTAATTCATCATACTCTCAACCAAGACTTATGAATATGATCAGTATGGTTTGACTCTTTGCAACCTAGTTCAGTCTCTTACCCAATTTCCACTCGACGCTCATTCACACCATTCCTATCATGATCACAAACAGTCTCCCTAGTTAGCATATATTGGATTGATACACAAATGGTCCATAAACTGTTTTCGATACTTCTTTCTCAAATCAATACAGTTACATAGGTTTAATCAAGGCGTCATAGGACCAACCGCAAAAACACAGAGTGACTGTTAACGAATGACATTAGAGGCTACTACTAGACTCCACACAACAATTGGTTGGGCCCGGACCGGACGTTGACTGGGTGTTACGTCACGTGGTCAGGGTCAAATGTTCGTGTGTGGTCAGACTGGGTATGATCGATCTGTGGCCACGAAAGTTGCAAGGACTGAACAAACTTCTTTTGAGAGCACAGGTGAAGTCTAGTAGTAGCCCCTAATGTCAGTCGTTAGCAGTTGTTGCGGTTGGTCTTATGACGCCTTGATTAAACCTATTTAATTGTATTGACTTGAGAAAGAATTATCGAAAACAATTGTTCGTCACCTCGCTACTTCTGGTCTTATGGGATTTTTCCGACGGTCCGTAAATTCTTTATCTTCTTTGAAGTCAACACCCCTAATAGAGGGCTTCTGCGTTTAATTCGGAAGGGTGTCAGATCACTCGCGCTCACCGTAGTCTAGCCGACTGCGCGTTCGTTATCAGCATATCGCATTCTGAGGAAACAATTAACCCCGAGAGAACGTACTAGCTGTTGTTTAATCAGACGCGTTTTGTTCTGTTCGCTTACAGTATTGGAACTGGTTACACTCCTTCCGTCGTGTCATGTTACTTTGTCTGTTAATCCGTTCTCTCTGTGAAAACTGCGTTTTTTCGAACCGTCTTTGAGGATGTGTTAATGTGTTGAGGTGTCGTTTGCAAACGACACTGAAAGGCTCAGTATCAAGCGTGCAGTTGAAAGACTTTATGAAGGAAGCTTAGATAGAAATAAGTATTCGTTAGAGCAGCCGTTTCACCACAGTTACCAATTACCCAATTCATTTCACGATTTTTCTCATGCAGTATCATCTCCACTAGCTACACGCACACCATCATTTCCATTTTCGTATGAATCACACTGTTCATCTGGTTTATTAAAAACCAAGTTGAGTACGTTCATGTTACATGAAACTAGCATGTTAATGGCATTTTCTATCATTGTACATGCGGTTGTATTAGTTCCGTTTCTATTTCTGATGGTTTACAAATAAGTTGATGCTACGTTCTTAACAGAATAAACGCATGGTTTTCATACATTTCGTCATGTTGGATGTGGTTAATGGAGATAACAATTCCTTCTCCTTATTTGCATCATACTTAATGCGTTCCTATGAGAAATAAGCAATGTGACGAAGTTAGTTTGCTCCATGGCTACTTCGATAGTAAGATTGAAACTGACATCCAGCTGTTCACCTCAGCTGCCCCACTGTCTTCATCCTGACAGTGCTTACAACTGGTGCACAGGATGAACTGAACCAAGTATACCCGCCGAAACTCATAATGCAGTGGGTTATGCCGTGTTCTTTCACTCGTCTGTACATCTGTTGGTGGTAACCGATTGGCTGAGTTGTGACTCATCCAGTACACTACTAAAAACAAATGTACTCTGAGTTGGTTGGTTTTTTCGTTACGGTGAAAACAACATCCGCTTCGTCATCACGTTTTGTGACCCGAAGAGATTTCGTTATGACGAGGTCATCATTTTGACGTTCGTTGCACTAGCACTCACTGTATAGGAGGAAACACTTGATCCATTTTTTGTCTGGTCGCTACTTACTCATTATGTTTGGCTACGTGGGTCATGCAAATGATAGGTTCCGTTTTTAAACTACTGTTTACGTTTCGGCCATCGCTCTGCATTCAGAAGAATTCCTTCGTTTTCCTGTATGCATTTGTCTTCTCTCCGAGTAAACCACGTAATGCAACCGACAACCCGGGACTCTCACCATAGACCATTGAAATTATGTTCAGGTTGGAATCTAGACCACCGTGCAGTAATTAATTGACCGGAACGCTACCGCTTATTCATCGATGGTGACAACAGGGATTCTTTTCGGTTTATAAATGAGGCGTTTTACCTCATGCAGGCTAATTGGCAATACACTAACTTGAACTTCACCATCCACATGCACTCCACAATATTCGGTTTCCGTCTTTCTTCTTCCTTTATCAGTGCCACGGTTTTCTTACCCGCGAGAGCGATAATTTTCGTTCCGTTCTACGTCTGGGAAGCTATTTGCGTGACAGATGTACCCAGACAGATCCGGAACGAGCAATACTCGACCAAATGCTTTCCGAGCTGCGTGAAGCTTGGCGACTGTGTGCGCGATCATTTGTCGACCGGTAGGTACTACTTCTCGAAACCTTGTGGGCCAACGATTACATCAATTAAACCGCGGTTTTTTGCTTAACAGAACTGCCATTTCTAGTACTCAATAGCGCTAACAACCGAACAGATGTGGGTGATGAATATCAAGGCTGATCATTTGTGGCTGCTGGGGAACACATTCTCCCTGTTTTCTATACCTCCCAACCACTTTTTAGCCTAACGGTGGCCGTTGATTACCATGAGGAAGCTCAACGCAGTGGTCAAATTTACATGATAAAAAACATTTGTGTGTTACGAACGTAAATTTTTTCAGACAAAGGTTAACAGTAAATGCGTTATCAGATGCCACTTCATCAATGAAAAGAAATTACCGTTGATCAGTTCAGTTTAACGCCGTTGACTTTGACGTGACCAACCCCATCCCTATATGTTACGTTCAACTTTCATCTATCAGTGTACTCACTGCATGTGAAGTTCACATTGTAGGCTTTTCCGGACTGATAAAGGCGTCTGGATTTTGAACGTGTAACCGCTCGATTTATAATCATCCTGATTACCACGCAACGCCTTTTTTGCTTATGGGAAATTTCTTCTCTGCCCCGGTTTTTTAACTATATTATCTGTTTGGAACTCATTGTATGGTCATTTACAATAGTGTCAGCAGTAAAGTTAAAACATGTCTCGTTTGTCAAACACCACTTAATTTGGTAAACTTCCTTTCAAGCGATGCCTGTTGGACGGATGACAGGATTTGCGTAAGAGCCCAGACAAACGTCATCTTGCTCTCATACTGCTGCAGGAAACTATTCATCAACGCTTGAGTCTCATACTAGTCTGTAATCTATACCCATGTTTCTGGGCACTTCTTGATCGTGTCCAACTTCAACACTAGATACTTACAAGTACTCTTTGCAAGTACGTTTCGTTTACAAAAGCGTTGCGGAAGTCTATTGGCAGATATACTATAACTGTGCACGCTTTTTATCTAACCCTAATTCACAGTCTTGTTACACAGATTGCTGAATAACGTTGTGACACTCCCAGTCGGTCTGAATTTCACTGCACTCACTATTTAACTCGTCCGCGTTCGTGTGTGATCCTGTCTGTTGCACGTTTGACTGGGTTGTTCCACACGCGTGATTTATGTTGCTCATTTGGTGTTCACCACAGTGCACTGACCCTGGAGAAAGCACTTCTTGACCAAAACAACCATTCGGAAGCCTACAAAAAGCTGGATGATTGGCTCGGCTCGGCTGAGTCCATTTTGGGCATCTCCACACCCCGGAGTAAACCGTGTGGAGTGCGTGTCAGCCGTGCATTCGTCATCCAGGCTTCTCACGATCTAGGGCAGGGACAATTCACGCTTGCTTACCTGCCTGTAAATGCTGATCTGGATAGTGTGGGGTTGTATCCTGAAGATTGTCAAGCCCTACTTAGTGCCTACGGAGATGAGGCCTTCGTTCATTCGATTCACGAAGAACTTCAGGTTGGTGGATTGTTTCATGCTGACTGCTTGTTTGTCTATCTGACATTGTAAGTGTGAGCACATTTTCGAAACTAATAACCCTGAACTGAACTTAGGTATATATTGTTCTTTAACTGTGACTACTCCTCTTCTGTCCAGTGTAAAACCTCTTTGAATAACCAAACCTCGTCAAATACCTGGAGACGGTTTACATCTACCCTGGGCGGTCATGTTTCGTTGCCGTAAAGTAGTACAGCTCTCACTGGTGCCTGACCGTTACGCGACCCTTAAGCCTGAGAGAGATATCTGTCTGTCGTCATGGGTGCCCCCAGATTAGCGATTACCGCTGTAACCTCAGAGATACGCGCTTCTGTTTGATTCCCTCTACCTCCACCACCGCTGCGGATGCAGCTTCCCAGGTACACAAATCGGTCAACAGCCACCATGACTTTATTATGCAGCATCAAATCTGCATGATCACAGCAATCTTGTAGAAGCACTTTGAATCTTGATGCTGCAAAGCGCATTCGGAAGCGATTAGCAGAACGTGAAATTGCGTCTAGCATTGTTTGTGTTGATTGTACGGCAGCCCCTTGTTGTCAGCATAGTCGAGATCATTCATTCTTTCTCCGGGTTGGTATCTTATGATTGCCGGAGACAATCTTCCATTATCCCTTTTATGACGAAATTGAACAAGAACGGTGAGAGTGGACAGCGTTGACGTACTCTGCTCATGGTTCTGAAACTGTCCGACAGTTCACCGTGCAAGTTAGCCTGAGTTGAAGTGAGTATGTTCACACACTTGGTCGGTATACCCCTGTGTTTGAGCGACTCTAAAAGTGTAGGTCGATCCTCCGAATCGAACGCATCTTCGTATTCGTGATTTACGGTGACTGTTGGCCGTAGATATCAGTCTGCCTTATGTAAGCAAGTATTTGGGATCACAGTCTGATGCGATGTCGGTCAGCTTGGCGACGATATCAAGCCATCCTTAAAACACCAGTACATCTTGATCGACTTTGAGGTCGACCTTCAGAAACGGCCGAATATGCTCGTCATGACCTCTCACTTTTCTTTTCCTTTGTTTGAAATGTAGTTTTGCATATTTTAGTTCTATACTTTGTTTTGGGCAGAAATGTTTCTAACTGTTCACACTTTCACGTTTAACATCAAACTAGGAAACTAAATGGCAGCACACAAACAACTTTCGATATACTCAGGCCGGAAGATTTCATACGAAGTCTCCCAACATTGAGCGACTGCATGCAGTTTGTTAACTCTAGATACGTCTCACGTATTCTCTCATGTTTCTGCGATGAATCGTGTTTGTTATATGTTCCTGTCGAGGAATTATTACAACGAAATGCAACAGTATGCTAAACTGAGCACTGTATGATCCTCACCCCAAGGGTACAACGAGTGAATACAACTCTCAAAATACACAGTTGGTTGTTAGTTTAGTCACGATTACTCCGTGTGAGTGACATATACGTGCGCCCTGTGACCGAGTAACAGTTATTCTTTCATCGCTCAAGGCCTTCTGTGTTATTGTCAGATTTTTTCTAATCCGCTTTTAAGGTTCTTGAGGAGGCTCTACAAGTGAGGCTCAGTTTGTGGGGTCTGGACGACGTGAGTTCAAGCACTGCTAACAGACCAGTTACCCTCCCGAGCTCGATTCATGACAGACTTCTACGCTTCCGCACCGCATGTGACTTGCGCGGCCAGATTCTTGAGGTAGGTTGTTCTGTATTTACAACGTGGTTCCAGTAATGCCAGTAAGTATTTTACGGTATCCAATTTACTCTCTTATATTTACAGAAGCAACACTGGAATTAAAAGATCATAAATGAATATTAGAATTTTTGATATTCACTGTGAGAGGCACATCCGGATTTTGGTCTGATAATCGTCTCATACTTGGTAGCATCTGAGTTATTGTGTAGGCGAACGCTCTCCAGACGGTAAGTCATGCCTCCTCCAATAGACTGCTTATAAATGCTGTTTTATGTGTGCTCGTTGCTGTTCTAAGGACTGCATGCCATTGTGGTCGTCGAAGCCTGTAGTCCTCTGTGGTTGTGTACTCCACCCGAATTCTGACTCACCGTCTGGGTCGCGATCAAAGTAGTGCACGGTGTTCTTTCTGAAGAAGTATCCCTATGGTTTGGTACGCTAGTGCTGTACAGTTTGGACGATAGGCATCATGGAACGACAACATCTGATAACCGTTTCTACGATCTTCAGGGTACTTCTTCTGATGGGACATTTCATACACCGACACAATAAATCGATGGACCGAGGAAGCTACTTTAATTTAAACGAACGTTAACATGAATCATGGTCTCATCGATTATCTTTTATTTGAGTATGCTTTCATTCACCTCCATCCACTCAGAATGCACTGAATGTGGCAACACGACTTCGTCTGACCCACTGCACGTTAACCAAGTGGCTGAGTGAGGCGTCAAACCATTTTCAGTCTGGTACCCTGCTAACATCCCCATCTTCGTCCCCACTGGATTCTGGAACGTCATGCGAACTACAGCAACCCGTGTCCCTGATCGGTCACACTCCACCGTTGTTCTCGTTGGCTAACACACACGATCCAGAAGCGTTGCAAAAGTATGTGGACCTCTATGAATACCTCCATGTTCGCCACAGCCAACTCACTCGTGATGCTTGGTTGTCCTACAATTCACTGGTTGAACAGCTTCTGATCAAGAGGCCTTCTTTTTCGAATAAGCGCACTGAACTCAACGTTGTCTACGGGCAATGTCATGAGAAAGCCCGTCCGGCCATTCAACACCAACATCGATCTGTTCTCACCCAATGGCACCAGGTATCTGGGTGATTGACTGAATACCCAATGTTTTATTTGGACGTTGAGGAAATCTTCTTTTGAATAATTGTTTTATGGCAGCAGTTCGCCTCATCAGTTGGTAGGTAGATTGCTTTTTTCCGTAGACTAGATGGCCAACTCACTGACCTTGAAATGTATTAATCTGTCAGTTGCTTCACTAACAACTTGATAAATATATTTGTTTACCGGTAAGTAGCGAAAGATTTTTTTGTTGTTGACTGGCATAGACTGAATACCATTCACAGCTGATCGCAGCTTTCACATCGTCTTGAACTTTTAGTGCTTGTTACTGATCACTACATGCGTACTAAAGTCCTAACTAGAGTTGTTCAAGCCTGAACGTGGTTGAAGTTGTTTGGATCATATTGTCGGTTCATTTGATTCATCAGCGTAATGTGTATTGGGATTTGATGTAGAATGAACTTTACTCTGTGGTCTAGCGAGTGTGCTGTATCAACCAGATTTTGAGGTGGTAGTCGCAATTCCCCCATAATCACCACCCTCTGTATTTAGGAATACGTTCGAATTGTGAAAAAACAACATTAATTGAGCATCAAATTACTTTGCCTGAAAATTACGTGACTTACACGATTAAATAATAAAATTAGGCAGTGCAGAAGTGCCTCAAATTGACTGCATTTTTGCGTACTTGCAATGGCGGATATCCAGTTTGTTAGACCAAGATGGAACAGCTAGTTCAGGGACTAGCAGTGTTGAAGGTAGTCAAGGTGGAACATCCCATTAACACTTGTTGCAAGTGTATAAACGTTGGACACCGGTAGAACGCGTCCGTTGGATAAGAAAAGACGGTTTATAAGCAAACACTTCACGGACTGCTGCTTGTTTGGGTTGGAATTTTGATTATACAGCCGATCAACAAAATGACTTAAGATATTGAATCCTAAGTTGCTGAGCACTCTAAGTGGTTTTCCTCTTTCACAAAATCATCAACAACCCAACTGGAGCCCCATAACGAAGCTTTCTTACATAGCGATGAATTGTTAGCAATTGCCCGCAGCCTTCATACAAGCACTTTCACAGTGGTACAGGCAGATTCACTGCTAAACTTGCACGCCTCACAAGCTTTCCACACGTCTTTCGGCTAGTCACTCGGCGGTGTGTTCGTGTCGCTACAAAAACTTATACGACCAGGTAGTAGGTAGGAAAAGCTAATTACGCTGTGATTCAAACCCTGTACCACCAGTAAAAACGAATGCTGCGTTTGCAGCCTTCCCTGGAAACTGGAGAGCTGCCTACAAGATGAACCGCGACCTCCCGGCATTATCGGCTCATCCGCACACTGATGGCACAGTATTACGTACTGTCCTGGACTAGTTCTTGTTCGACCCGATCACTGGAGAGGAAGTTTTCCACACTCTGAAGAGCAAAGAAAGTACCGCTCCTGGTTCAAACAGGCTGTTGCTCAATTATTTGAAGTATATGAAATCTGATGCTTCAGCCGGACTTCTCAGCCTCTTCCTGATAATTCAAGATTGTCCAGTTCATCTGTGCCGCTCCTGCATCACGCTTGCTCTGAAAGTGAATAACCCATCCTCTTCCAGCGAACCGAGATCTATCACCATGTATTCAACATTGGTACGTTTCTTCCACAAAATATTGGCTGATCGTTGGAGTATACATTCGCAACTGCCCACTTTTCAATCCGCATCCCCATAAGGTGGTGGTTGCCTCGAGACAACTTCAGTACTTTGTGCACTGCCCCAGAACACATGCATTACGCCTTTCCAGCCCATGTGCAGCCTTTGTTGACATGTCCAAGATGTTTGACTCAACCTCGTAGGATTCTGTTGTCAGATCAGCCCAAGCTTTCGATGCCCCTCCACCCCTAACACATTAAATTACTGAGTCCTATAGGAACGCTTCTGCCACACTCAAAGGCTACGTCTTCCGGTCCAAGCTTGTTGTTCTACAGAGTGATCCACTGTTGCTGCCGCTGTTCATCACGGCTGTACCTCGATCGGAGCCGGGTTACCATTTCCTCGATGCACTGGTCAGCGGTTTCGCCTACACCGACGATTTGGTTCTGCTGACTGAGAATCTGACGCGTCTTTCTGGGAGGCTTGCAGTAGCCGCTGGTGTTCTGGAGCTATCCGTATTGAAAACCAACACATGGAAGACTAACTCATAGTCACCTCTGATGACCATAATCACAACCCAACCGCTATAACTGACGAGTCTATGAATTTTCGCCCAGGCGTTGTCCACTTACTAAGCGCTTCTGACACGGTGATTTATTGCGGTATCCCGTTCACCTGGAAAGTTAAAGCACTTACCAGTTACCTACTGCAGCCTCGTACGAGGTTGGGTGAAACAACGAAAACTGTCCTGAATCCCCGTCAGCACCTCTACCTTCTTAAACAGTTTCTGGTTCCCAAGATAAATCACTTGCTAGTTTTGGGCCGAGTCCACTGAAGTACACGCAAAGGTATGAACTACACAATCAGCCAGTTTGTTCGTCAGTGGCTGTCTTCCCAAAGACACGCCAACCAGCTACATTCTATCCCAATTTGGTCAGGCCGCAAGTTTATCCACCACCACTCCCATCCTGCGCAAATCATGAGTTGCGAGATTTCTTTCCACTTAATGTCCAGTTTCGGGGAAGGCGATCAAAGATGATTCGTTTGGCCCTATCATGATGGACGTCAAGCCCCCGACACGCATTCAGAGTGTGTTAGTGATGAACAAGGAGACCCATGTGGCGTGGATGGATTAGCGTTATCGTATGCTAGACGACTGTCATCGTCAAGAAGTTTCTCGCTTTTTATTCTCCAATCGTTGGCTGTTAAACCCAGGATTTTTGTTCCTGCCATCTAATTGCGACACGGTCTTCCTTGGACTAAGGTCAAGAATTCTCGAAGTGACCAAGATGACCACTCAGCCCTCTGTCGTGACAACTGCAGTCAGCCAGACAACCTTGCTAATGTTTTCCAATTGTGACGAACTACCTACGACGTGTGTTGTGCTCAGCACAACCGGGTGGTCAAGAACCTGGTGAAGAGGTTGCACGATCTCGGCTACACAGTCAGTCGGCTTTCCATACCATGGGCTGTGACGTGGACTCTATTTCCCATTCACCTGTGGCATCTTCTTTCAACGCGATTACTCGACTGGGACTGCTCTCCTACGCAGTCACTGATGCAAGTCTACTGATCATTCTAGGTTCCCTGAAAACCTACGACATATATTTGGGAGGAAACTGGCATTGATTGTTGTCGCCTTCTGACGGTTGTTTCACTACGAAAAACGTTTTTCTGTCTTGATGCATGAACATCAACTGTGATAGTACTCCTATGCCTTGGAATTATTAAAGTTTGCTACCCTCGAAGAAGGACTTGCAAACTGTCCATTGCTGTTAATCATGTAACACCCCACATTTGACGGGCAGCTTGCTCTGAATTTCTCCCTTTTTTGTTTTCGTTACTTAAATTTTCGTTTCGCCGTTTGCCCTTTCTTCGAATGAGGCTGTGTAAATTTCTTTTCGAAGTTAACGATAAGTAGCTGTGCTTGTTCTTGCTTATACTTCGATGTCAGGTGCTCAGTCTATCTTGACTATCAACCTCTCTCACTTAACTTAACACATGTCCTTCTGTATGGTATCAGAACCATCACAGTTCTATCATGCTGTGCGTGCTGACCATAACCTGTCAGACATAATACCAACTGGCAACGGTGAGCTACTCTTTCTTTGCCGCACTGCCCGTGGTTCAAGCTAGGTGGATTTGCCGTAAGAGCATTTATTCCAAATATACTGTCGGACAAAAACTGGACACATCAGTTGCATCGGTTAGCTGACTCGGACCCAAAATGAGATGAGCATGGCTGACACTCGCCACTCGTTACGCCTTCCTTTAATTTGTATTCCGGCTGATATCCACTGCCCCGTGGTACTGGCCGACTACATGAACAGTTGGGATGTACAGAGCGGGCTGTTGAATCACGATTTCGCTGTGGCAGTTTAACTGGGGGACCGTGTATGTATGATTCAGCGACGGCATGGACATTCTTGCAATGCAAGGTGGTGACAATCCACTCAGTGTATGAGCCACTTTCTGCTCAACTTGATGGAGTTCCTCGCTTTATCTACAGAAATATTCTGCAAAATCTGCTTACTGTGACCGGCGTTTTAAAATGATAGTGGTCTAGCCGACCTAGAGTTAAAACTGTCTTACAATGATAGCTGTTCCTTACAGAACAGATTTACACTGATTATTTTGCTCATTTTGTTTCCAGTTCTGTAAGGTACTCGGGGTATGGTTGTCCACTCAGGCAGAGCGGTGATAGCTAAGGCATGCTCATTTGAGTCTCAGTTTAATTGAATCTAACAAAAACGATCGATAATTGGAGATGATAGCACGAATTGAGTGCACGAGCCATGTTGTGCCACCTGTCGCGACCGAGCCGGCTACCCGATACAACCGAACTTTGTCCATCAGTTTCGCTCGCAAGCATGCATTTGCGTATATGGACAGTGAGTGTTGAGCGCTGGATTCCACCCTGTTCAAAGGTATATTGTCCAGACAGAAAGAATTAATTAAATGACAGCGCTCACTTGTACAGTTTTGTTCGGGTGCTCAGATCGTCCTAAATGTCTATTACCTTCTCTGGGTTAACCTATCACCTGACACCCAAAACATCCTTTATACCATACCGATCAAGTGAATCCTAGAACAGTTGGATAGTGAACACTTTTTACACATGTGAAACACACATGTGAAACTTACCAACAGTGCTCAGAAGTGTCAACACAATGTCCTTCAATCAATTTTGATCAACTCACGGGGACAAAAACGATTCTTTTTGACAAAAAATCATATGGACTACGTTGGACGTTTTTTATCCCGCCCTGTGGGTACTCAAATTGTGCTATCGGGAGAGGCTGTAAGAAACTTGCAGACCCGTGTAGAAATTGCCAGTTTGAAGAAACACCTGGGCCAAGAGAAGGTCACCTAGACGGTGGATGCAGAAATGCGATTGTGTGCATGGGGGTAACAGACGAATCACGGACTCTAGGCACGTACTCTTTACCTTCGATCCGTACTCATTGAGCGTCACTGATCACTCCTCTACATTTTTTGTTCACCGGTTTATAACGACTTGCTCAGGTAATATTTACAATTCAGCCTGTGGCTTTCTAGATTTGCGACGTTATTTTCGCTGTCCATGTGTACAACATCGATGATTCATTTTCTGCACCTCATTCATAGACTACGGACCTTTTCGCCGTTTGACATTTTTGATCTGCTTATTTTCCAGATGGAACAGCAAATACATTTGTTGGGATTGCAGATTAAACAGGATGTACGCGTTCCAAGTTGCTTATGGGATATGAAAAGTTTGGAGCGGGACATAGATCTTTGGTTGCGTCAGTTGGAAACGGAACTGCTGAAGGACCAAGCGCTGCGAGTAAAGCTGGCGGAAACTGGGCCTGGGCAAATGGAACCCATGGGGTGGACACAGTCAGTGAACGATCAGGTCGTTCTTGATAAAGCCGCTCTTGTACAGGTGCTTCGGGATCCGTACATCAAATGGCACACAAACGGCCAGTTGAGCGTTGGCTGGTGTCTGACCCAGTGCGAAGCGCGCGTGACAAATGCACTGGTACGTCTGGAACAGGTCTTTTTCAACAGATTTCCCCCCCTTTTTTGCCTACCTCGTTCAGACAATTAGCTTGCCGATATTGAATTCAAAGCCGATATCACTTTTTCTGTAGGCAACATGCATGCCACGTTGATACGTCTGAACCATAAGATTGGTGTATATGGAGTACGCTTCGTATTTTTGGAGTTCTGTCGTGTCACGTTGACCCTGACCTTTTTTTTGTTCTTTTGGACAAACCACCTAACAGTTATGTGAGCACTTTACCTACCTGGCCCATCTTCTCGTTAGCCCGCAACAAGGAATGGCGAAGACCCAAGGTGCTTTCTCAAATCCTCTCCGTTTGTAGCACCGCAAAAACATCGGGTTGCCTACCATTCGAAAGGTTGACAGTGTACGTGTGCGCTTCATTTGGTGATTTGGGTAGAAGATTTGGTCAATCTGTATGCTATCATGGCTGTGTTTACCATTTGGCCCATACCATCTGAGCGTAGACAAAGTGACTGTCTGTCAGTGTGTTCTGGAATTCTCCTAGTTCGCTATCGGCAAACGAGGTAATCAAGACGCACTTTGCTTCGATTAGGTCATACACTCCGTATACAAACAGGATGTCTGCCTCGTCGTGCATTCTGGTTGTTAACATTTGGAACAATTTTGAAAGTGGCCAACAAACGATGTGATTAAGGGATGTGAATGTCTTGTCCTCTGTGTTGAGAGAGGTCAAGACTTATTGCCCTCCATGTTCAGGGCTATGTGATCAACCGATTGATCGGTTTGAACCGCTTTTGAACATGCTACCTTACTGTATTCAGTGGCACGCCCACATCTTCAAGTTCCATGGATCTTTCTTAAACTTTCCAGTTGCCACATTAATTTTTTTTGTACATGTTCAACTTAATTTTCACGCTGTTATTCCTTGAACTACTGACAGTACTAGTGGCAACTGGAGCCAGAAGCTCCCTTGGGCACGACTCTAGATTGAATGTACATGCATTTATATACATGTGTCTATGTTTGGCCTACAACCTTAATTCAACACTTTGGAAGTACAACCATTGTTACTCCCTAATTATTCTTGATCAAAGACCTGGTTCAATTACCGTTTTTGCTCATCAAACACTCTGAACACACATATTCGTCATACTCAACTCATCGAATTAGTTCCAAAACGTGTATTTGACCAAACGTTGATAGATCCGTTGTTCAGTACTCTCTACTTTTTCTGATGAATACCACATCTGATAAGGCTTTTCGGGTAAATGATGTTGAATTTTCTAGGGGCCTACTTTCTTATTGTTTAACTGTTTGCACCTTTTGGTCAAGGCTTCATAATATTACCCAAACAATCTGATTTTATGCTTCGCATCAGGAAATGAAAGATGAGATTTGCAAAAAAACATCCGAATTGATGACTATTTTATCGGCCTATCGGAAAGCCCATAACCTGCTGCCGGAACTTAATACTAAGCGTGTTCGCACTTCTGTGCTCGCCTCGCCCGGCCACAGTCTACCCACTGCAGCACGTGTAGAGGATTCACATGATTATTTGGATGAATTGGATGGTGAGGCTGGCACATTGTCCGTGATCTCGCAGGGTTCGATTGAATTCGATTCTGGTCGCATATCTCCGGAACCATCCAGTCCACAATCACAGTGCACCGAACCAAAAGATGTTGGAATGAAAGATCTAACTTTCCCTTTATGTATGTCTGAGTTACGGACTCAGCGAGTGCACTCGGTTGATTGCAGTTACGAGCAACTGGTGCATGCAGTCGTTCATCGAGTGGATGAGTTGCAACAGTTATATGAAGCACTAAAAGAAGTAAGCTCGATCGACTGGACTTCAATTGCACTTTCTGATTTCATGTTTGTTTGCAACATGCGTAGTGAAATATGAGGATCCGCCACATGCTGTGGTACTAGTTAGGTCAAGTTCACTTTATATATACATGTATGCTTTATATGAACCGAATCATGTTTTTTACATTGGTGTCTAGAATCCAACATTAACTTTTACTTGGCTGTAAAGTTACATGTCGGTGAGATTCGTTTTCCCTTGTTGTTTGTCTCACTGGCATGCACTGATCACCCGGCACGTATGTTGGTTAATTAATATACCTTTTTTAGCATGCATACGAAAAACTATCTAACCGTTGGTGCGGTAAGAAGCTGATGTCATAGAGGAGTCTTGTTAAAAACCTGTGCAGCTAATTAGGTGTCCGTATTTACTTGGTTCCTTCGGATTACCATTGTTTACTGTGCATTCACTAGTGGAGAAGGTGCAAACTGTTTGCATCTGACCAATTTGTTTGTCTGTGACCTCAGATGAAATAATGTTCGTTTCCGTCCTGTTTCTATATAGTGTCCAGCTTTACTTTAAGGCATACCTGCTGGGGCTTTGATCCGTGGGTGGTTCATCGTATGAATGGTGGCATTTCTAATAAACTCGCAGTTCGACTACATACTTTCACTGTTAATGATGTCATACTTCATGGACGACATTCTGGAAAGTGTGCTTGAGAAATCCAGTGACCTTGGTGTTGAGCTTCTTTCTGGCGCAGGGTTGACTGATCCGGAGTATTTGGATGACACTGTCTTACTTCTCTTCTCTTCTGAGGGCATGCAGATCATGTTGAACAAGGTTGATTCGCATGGAATGTGCTTGACACCTTCGAAGTGCGAAGTGATTCTTCGAGGCTAGGACATTTCCACCCCTACCTTCTTGAGATTGTGAACACTTTCACATTCTCGGGTAGCACTATTTCATCAGCTTGTAATATTTCTGATGAGGTATTAGTGAGGATGCTAAAGACACGAGTTGTTTTTGTCAACTCGCGTCATCTATAGCATCAAAAAGGACGTTCGGTTTTCGCTGAAAAGAAGAGTATACAATGCTTGTATCCGCGTCGTTTCGCTCTATGGCTGGGAAGTGTGGCTTGTTTGTGTCGAAGATACGGGCAGACCCGTTGTGTTTGATCATCATTGTCTCCACCACCTGGCTCACACAAAGTGGGATGATTATGTGACTAATGCATCCGTTCGCCGGCCGTATTCCCGAACGCTCGGGATGCACATTCAACTGGTTACACAGTCTCCGTATACCAGCTGAGTGTTTACCGTACCGGGCATTACATACTGAGATCACCAACAGTTGGATGAAACCGCATAGTGGTCAAGCGTCAACGTGGTCGAGAAATCCTAAGAACCTGGCTGTTTCATTGAGCAAAGTAAGTAGGTGTTGTCTGCCTGGCTGGAGTGCTGGTGGTCACTCGAATCGCCATCGAGAAACGCTGTTCGAGATGGCAGTGTATCGCAGCCAACGGTGTACCTGCATTCGTACCACTTCTGCTTAGTATTCTTTCATTACTTTTCAACCTTCTTAGTAACGTTTTCTTCTAGGATATTCAAAGTCACTGTTGATCTAAACGGTCAGACTCAAGACCGTTGTGATTAAGGTGATGACGATGGTATCAAATGCTGAATACATCATTTACACACTCATTCATATCGACTGCATGCGACAAAAATGTGAATCTAACAGTCGGAAATTGATCTGACTGGTTCTGTCCCTACTGTCTCCATTGACACTAATATGTATGGGACAAACCCCTCCATTCAAAACGAGCTCGTGGACCCAGTTACCAGCATGTAACAATGTGTGGATGTGACACCCGTGGCCAAATGACTCGATATTTCACAGGTATTGTTGTGGCTTACTTTTCAAATTTGAGGTATAATCCCTGGGTCAGAGAAGACAGGGTGTAATGGACACATAATTCCGGTAGTTGTTCAATGCTTTAATACAGCCGGGAAGATTGTCAAACATGCTTAACCATAAGTGCCAAAATCAGAACTTTCAACCACTTGAAACTGTGTCATTAAAGATTGTTTGGTTCGGCACCTGCGTATTATGTCGTCGGATTTGTATCAATGACGTGACAGCACAGCGAATTGTGTAGGTCCTATCTCGAAGTGTTCATTTAGAAGGAAAAATGAAATATCGTCTAGCTTGGTTTGATAGCGGAAGTAATCACTGGTGCGATAGCCTCACTTCTGGCGAACCCTTGCCACCAGGTTGATACTAAGACTGCTTTTTGCGTATTTTACGAAGTATCGTCGTATCATCCAAAACTATTCCGAGAGTGCACATTAGCCACAGCCAAATCAACAGCCGTTGTATAATCCAGTTCTGTGTTGCCTACCCACATTCGTGTACAGCTTGCGACGTTCATGGGCACGGTCCGATAATCCCCGTTGCATACGCGGTTTTCACACCACTGACGTAAGTTCGACGACGTAACACGCAGATGTTGAACTCAGAGCACTCTTTAATGACTCGGTTTCAAGTGTTTGAAAGTTCTGATTTTGCCACTTACGGTTAGGCGTGGTTGGCCGTCATCCCGTCTGTATTGACGCACTGAACATTACCGGAATTGACTGTTTATCACTTCCTATCTTCTGGGATCTAAATAGGACAACTGAGCAGTCGAATTAGTCGTCGTCTTTGTTCAAACCTTTGGGGGCGGTTATGTTCTGGTGGTCAATTCATTTTCAAACCACCGAGTTCCTGGGTGAGACGTTCCTCTTCTTTTCATCACTCCAGATACTCCCGAATACTGGAAGCCAGTTAAATTTATCGAATGTAGCCGTATTGTTTTCAGTAGCTTAACAGGACACTTCGACAACTCATTTTGAATTGAACTAGTTAGTGGGTGCTTGATTTCATCATGAACTCTCGGTACCCGACTGGTTACTTCAGTGTGTCCTCGTCTTTTCTCTCCTGGAATTACCAGCCAGAATGAAAGCACTCATCGTAAAATAGAGCGATTCATTAACCAAATGCGACTTTTTTGACACAGTTTCGACAACAGAGAATCATGAGCCGCCACAGTGACAACGAGTGGCATTACAAGTAGAGTCCACCGACCACGTGCTCAACTGGCGCTTTAACGTCCTCATTTGTGGTCAACCTCTGGTCATCGCTATCATTAGTGAAAATGTCAGTTATATCCGGTCACCATTTTAGCGAACATTTTTGATTTCATTCTACTGTAGGGCTTGCATTTTGTTTGCGACATTTTTGGCACACCTTATAATACTCATGATTATTTTCATACACCAATTGTGCAGCGCGCCCAACTGAATGAATTCAACTTCGACAAATGGCGCAAACACTACCTCAAGTGGCAGTCCAAGCGTCGATTCCGCCTATTGGACTTATTTAGATCCCGTGGTGCAATGCACCCCCTGATTGACCTCTCCATCAGCAGCACTTTGTCCACTAGTTCACTCTTGTCGGCTGACGCCGATTCCAATGCAGACAGTCCCTGCTCGTCCGACAGACCCATCTCAACAGCGACGGCGGACTTACCCAGCGGCGCACGATTACCTCCCTCACCTCGTAAGTCTGTTGGATTTGGCAGTGGCCAGGCTAGGTTCAAAAGTCACACATCGCTGGAACATCTGGGTTTCGAGGACAAGTCTCAGACGACCAGACTCTCTGAATTAACATGCGCACAATTTGTACAGGCGATTCTCCGCACTCAACCTGACTTCAAGGGCTCCAGTCCTGTCGAGCTACGCGCCGCATTTTACGCGATGGACAAACAACAAAAGGGCAGTATCACATACGATCAATTGGTAGACTGTTTGAAACCGGTGCGTCACTTTGTCCTGTTCGTGTTTTTTCATGGTGTACTTCATCCTCATTCCCACGCCTTCTTTTTCTGTAGTCGGTCGTTCTCGCCCTTTTTGGTCGTTCGAAACTAATTTCTCGCGTATGCAGGCTTGCACATGGTTAGGGAACCATATAGAACTTTCCTATTTTGGCGTTCAATATTACCTATTAGAATGAATATTCGTTGAAATCTCCTACGCGTGTTTCTTATTTTTGCCCTGATCTTCATTACATGTTGCTAGTAATTGACCAGTGTCTTTTCAGTTCATTTGTAAATCAGCAGTTATCAAATCATCCTTTCTTCTTTAATTCTGTTATTGAGAAGCGCATCCAGATACGGCAATGCGCGGTATTTCCGCCATGCGACAGATACCACTTAAATGGTTGTTTTATTCACCCGCAATCTAATCGTTTGTGGTGCATCACTGGAGCTCAGCTGACTGATCATCACTAATCCGATAATAAGTTGACTATCAGGTTGTCTATATTAACCTGTTAACTAACTGGCATTACTGGTATTCTGTTTGTGTTGTGGCCCACACATGCGATGTTGTTTACTTTATGGGATTGACATATTCACTGATGATTTCCTTGGATTGTACTTACACTTCGCTGTCTATCCTACTGCCCAGCAGCGACAACCCCAAGCTGTCCCAGTTGGCGAGTTGATCGCCAGTGCTATCAACGCAGAGGTAAAGAAGTGTCGATGTCAGTCAAAATTTGTCCCCGTCAAGGTGGATGAGAACAAATACCGTGTAAGTTTCTTCTCCGTGCGAACCCTTGTAACGAAGCAGGTTGTTTTCGTAAGTGAATTTGAACAAACTTTGCTTTTTCTTAGGCTATCGGTGGGAGTGTGTTGAGCTAAAAATCTATTATCAGTGTTACGGCTACAAAGGTGGAGCTGCCAATATTCTAACTAGCTTCTAGAGAACTTATTTTGCCGACAATTTGTCTCACCAAACATTCCGGGTTGTCCGAGATGTGCTCAAGTTTTACGCTGAAACTAAACTACTTTGTCTGTCATTAAATATTTTCGGCGGCTGGACAGACTTTGGTCTACAGAATCCTACAGGGAGCCTGATTGCCCGTTTAAAGGAGGTGTAAATTTCAGTGGTGGATATCATGCCGTATGTCGTTGCACTTACAACACCCTGTCTAACCAATCTAAGAAACGCTGGTTGCCGGCTGTGAACCTACCATGTTGTGATAGTACCACCACGTATTGTCTATAGTGTTTCTACGAGCAGTAAGTCTACTTGTTATTCAACGTTATACTCGTTCATAAAGAGTATTTCCTATTCACAACCGGGTTACTCACACGATGACATCGAACCATTCGTCTTAGCTAACCCTTGTAAAATGACCAACTAGTGATTCTGATGACTGTTCGAGCTGCTTACGCGGAATTGAAGTGTGTTTCACAGTTCGACGTGCTATTTCTTGTAAGTTAATGCGTGGCGAATCGAAGCATATCTGATCATATTCACACAGCTCATTTGAATCCTCTGAATTCTAACTAATATGCCACACGACGTTCTGACACACAACTGGTGATGAGAAAGGCTTTATAATGCTTCAAGTTATATTAAAGTCTTATCAGGGCACTGGAAGATATAGACGCTTACTTGCCCGTGTTGGACGGTAGGATGCATTTAGCCAGCACGTACCAGACGCCGACCAAATTTGACAACCTCTACGTCGAAATCGTGGTACGTCTGCCTTCCATACGTACCTGCAATGAGAGTCTCACATATGCATCTATTTTTCGCAAACGGAACACTTATTTTTCTACTGGTCTTTTTTGTTGTCGACATGGAAATGCCATTGTATCTGTTGGATACAATTTATAAGCATCTGTCAAGGAACAAGTGCACCCCTTTGCGTATCATCTGGCCTTTTAATGATAGGTGGTAGGTAAGTCGGTGGATGTAAATTGACCACCACTCGCAAGTGGCTGCTGCTTTTGTCTTCGGATGCGTTTTCCAACTATCCCCTTTCATGATGAAGTAATAGATTTGAGTATTGCTGTTGGTAGATTTCTTCGGTGGTGCATACCTTTGCCACAACCGGGATTTGAACTCTAGCCCATTTTTTGGCTGTGATTGTCAGTTTAATTCCCAGTTCAATTACTGCGTTATCTGACTGGACCCCGAAATGCATAGCCTCTGTGTTTTGTAAAAATCACTTAACAGACTCGCTCATTGGGATCTCATTGTTGACTGGCCACCACAGAGACTACCCCGAACAGTTCATTCACTTATCTGCTTGTCGGTCATTGTCATGCCCTGTCTGTTTTAGGAGACTAGAAGCTTCACATAAACTACACACATGTTCTTGAAATTTTGACTTTTGAATTTTCCACTTCAGCTTCTTTCATGCTTTTAAGCTGTGCACAGCTTTTCTAAATGCTGGATCCTTTCGAACTCATATTCCATTCCAGTTCGGATCAACTGTGCATCTGGTCCGTTTTCTCAACAGTATCACCATGGTGCGCGTTGGCGGCGGTTGGAGAAATCTGACAGAATTTTTGGCAACACGTGATCCATGTCGAGGTAAATCCAGCGGATTTGGTCGGTTGCATCTTACGAGATCGTGTAGTGATTTTTGTTTGTTGTCGAGTGCACGCCGTTTTTAGCTCCAAGCTGCCCAAAAATAGTGTGCACATACTAGTCGTAAATTTGAGTTTCCCTTTCTGTGTTTTTCGTGATTAATATCTAACTGCATAAACATGTGTGTATTCGCCATTCTCTCGCCAAACTTACACATTGTCCGTTATGCACTAGTGTACATCTATCCTGATTCACTGTCAACAGGTTTAAAGTCGTGCACGTTTGCCTTCACTAATTTACTGGCCCTTACCTTACGAAAGAGATCCAGGGACCGTAGTGGCAAATGTTCTGAGTCTGTCTAGAAGCTGTGTTATCATTGCTAAAGACGCACAAACAACACTGAATCTCTTCGGAATAACTTGTGACACCCCATACCTAGAAGTGTTTCACAGTATGTTCGCCTCCATAATCCGCCTAGACCTGGAATCGAACATACAGGCCTGTCTTCTTTATCTTGAGATGGATTTTGCACTCGTTGAAAGTGTTCAGATACGGGTAAGTGGAAGTATGATGGGGCTCAGGAAAACACCCTACACGATAAGACTGACAGGATTGGGTCAATCCTCGATGAGTTTCCGACATCTCATGAGAGATTTCATTCTCACCTACCAACTACTCCACATCCCGGGCCATCCACTGACACATCTGGTCACTGGTTGAAATTGTGTAATGGAACAGACAGGTTATTTTGTAGACAGAACCGCTCTAGAGTTAGTAGTTGTTCACATTGTGACGCACTGCCCAACTCTAGTCACCACTGAATCGGTTGAGAATGTTAAAGTATTATTCGATCAGTGCATACGTGGGAGATGATCGACACTACAAGTTTCTTAACTGTCATTCTAGCTCAGTCTCACAAGTCATTAGCTGAGCGTTTGTGACTAGATGTGGTTTTGGTATGTTTGGGTGTTCGTTGCTGAACTGATTGCAGCCGTGAGTTTCATCGAATTTACGTTTTCGTTTAGTTTCATTCGCTTTTTCTTCAAACTTATGAACCGTTCAGCCTCATTTTTTACTGATCAACGTAGAGACAGGAACACACAAGTAAAGATCTTTCTCCTTCTTGTAACAACCTGTGAACTTGTGAACGTATTTGATCACGAAGTTGACTTTGTGTTGCTTTGGCGTGGCTCACCGTTCATCGTGACATTAACAAGAGTCATCACGAATGGGAAACTTTCAACAATGTAATAGTTACGATTATCTAAGTATGTGGAATGATGCCTTTCAACCGGAAACCTAGGCGGTTGTAAAATTTTCAGCGTGGCAGGTGGCACATCCTTGCTTTGCCCTACTGATTGGTTACACTTTATTGGTCCATGACTTCCTCCTTACCCGATAACCTTCCTTTAGTATGGCGACCATGATGTTGGTTACAGTAAACGCTGTGTTTTCGCTTTTCTATTATCTGACCAATTGGTCACATGCACAAGCTTAATTTACTGATTTGATTGCTTGACCGTCTAAGTGCGTGAGTGATAATTGCTGGAGACGATAGTGTTTAAGGGCGACTGGATTGTTCACATCTTGTTCTGGTCGATTTTCGAGACATGAGGCAGACCAGATATTGCATTGATGTTATACATTCTGCTGACTAGCTGCTTTCACAGAGGATTATGTCTGTCGAAGGCTCTATCATGAACTGACTGCTACGTTTTACGGTTACATCTAACCGAAGGTCGCCCTTTCTGAATTTGATATGCGTAACCGAAACACAGATGGCTTAATTTTTGCCCTGATACACCTAAAATGAAACGTACTCCGAAGGTATCACGCGCAACTGTTTTGTTTTGTCACTAAAGAGTAGAGTAGAGTACTTCAAAGTCCTTTCAGTGTAATGTAACATGTATTTCGGTACATACGCAATTCTGGTTACACTTGATATCAGTTACACCAAGTGGGCAATTGAAGTTATTCACTAAGTGACAAATGATTTCTAAATTGCCAGATATTTTTGTGCTTGTTTCATGCCAACCTTATTGCCTGTCTACGTGATTTCCGTTTGCCACGGTAGCTAGGATATGTCCAGTTAGATAAACCATGATTATACATTAGACTACGACAACCACCCAAACTAACACAAAGTGGAACTGTATCGGGAATCTGTCTTGAAGAGCATAGCCGCAATTCAACACAACAGCACTCAGAAAGGAGATAGAAAGTCTCCTTCGTCGATTATTTTTCGTGACCAATTGTTTTGAGGTCTCATCAAACGTATCTAATCTTCTGTGAAACTAAACTCAAACTGCACTCTTCTATCACACCTCGAAAACATATAGGAAACTAATACAAGATTCACGTGACCATGCAGAACCACGTTAGCGCCTAATTTAACTATTTAGCTATCTATGCCAAACCCCTTTGCATTGGTGGTACCACCTCATCTGGCTATGAAACCGTTCTTCGTACGACTCATCAGAACTTTCAAAGAAGTCAACTGGTTACCCGTTTCTAATTCCATGTTGAGGAAAGTACCTGACCTGATTGAGTATACAGAAAATCTTCACCTTGACGCCTGGGTTGTAGAGTCCAGAGACAGCCGTCCACGTGGCATCTATACAATACTGTTAACGGTCTGGTACTCAACGTGAATCTGTTTGGAATATGGACTATGATGACTGTCATTGGTTACGTTGCCACATTGTCGGCAAAATTGAATATCAAACTAGAAGTGGACACTTTCTGCACAAATCAACAACTATGTCGCCTCATTCGTAGGCATAATGTTAGTCGACTTGTGTGCACGGATGAGGTCAGTGGTGTGGCGTAGGGAGACGCAAGCGAACAATTAGGTCAGCATAGTACACTACATCTCTGTAATGAACCTTACTGTTGTGCTCATTACAATCAAACGAAAACTGCCTTTTGCTAAATACCTGAATAGGCCCGAAACCTATAACCAATCGTTTGGAAAACGTGTGACACAGAGACTGAGAACTGAAAGAACAAAGGTCTCGATTAAACTGTTTGTTGAGCGACATTCGGCAGGTCGTAGAGGTTTGGTAGTTGTAGTTCAACCTGTCCAATGACTTCTGTTGTTGTTTGGTTTATCAGTCTGGCTGGCATTAGTTGTTTCGTATTTTGTGTACTCTTATCATCGGCTCGCTTCACCAAATCAGCAAAGACACGCATGTTTACTGCGTTTCTGTGAAACCGGATCGATCCGAAAATACCAGCCGTCCTTTGGTTTTTTGAAGGAGCCCATGACGAATGTATTTTTTTCCTCTTTGAAAAACGGTTAATCCTGTTTAGTATTTTTCTGTGGTTGCATTCATTTCTTCAATTATCTTGAGTCGTTTCTGTATACCTATGGTTTAACAGTATAACGACAAACTATGATGCTATGAACTCTGTGATTGCTTGAGTGCTGAACGCCCTGGATTGTTTAACGGATTCCATATGGCACGGTGGGTTGAGTGGATGGCTGGATCCAAACATGAAAGTTCTCACCTCCTGGCGTAACGATTTAGCCATACTTGTTATAGTAGACCTTGTTCATGTCATTGGTGTGATTCTAGCCGAAACTCGATTTTCCTACAGCTGAGTCTGCTCTAGAGTTATTGCTTTATCGCACTAATCATTTATTTCATAGACCTTGTTAGTCGTTTCGTTCAAGTTCATCACGCAGGCTAGGTATTCCATTTTCTGTAGTTGTTTTCTGTATGTGAAGTTCAATATTTCTGTCAACAATACATTCGTGGTTAAGACTAATGCTTAACCATCACAGAAACCTTGGTGAAAGACGACTGGGTTTTGTCGTTAACATAGATACTACCATAAAACTAAACTCCACGAATAACGTTGTCGTATCTTTGCTTGATTCGCCACTGTGAGTCGGACCCTTGCCAATGTTTGGATCCAACACTGATTTGGATCCTTTGACTGGGCTGTGTAGTCAAAGCAGTCACATGCCACTACAGAATGCTATACCATGATAGCATATGTGTATTCCGTTCCGGATTCAGCTGTGCATTAAGTTTATATCTGTTTGGAGGCAGGCTTACCTTTGTGTATGATGATCTACCGCATTCTTTTCTATGCCTGTAACGTACATGCTGGCTGGATATCAGAACCAGGTAACTGTAAAGTAGAGCGATGTGGTTGAAATTGTGCTTGACAATAAACAGGAGATGACGTTGCAGGCCGCATCTCTGACGTCCGTTTTATTGTATGTAAAAACTATTTCTACTCTGTGCTATCCCAACTGGACAATTCATGAACCTAGTTCGTTATCCATTAACCGTTACGCGCGCGCTCTCTTGCGGTGTCATTGCTTCAATGAACGTGACTCTCCTACTTTAAGCACACTCACACTCCATCGTATTCCCACACCATCTCAAAGAATTTGGTCACAATCGCGGCAATCGTACAATTTGGCTGTACTTTGCTAGCTCTACTTAACTAATCAACGACCGGGATTTCCGGCCGGTACTCACATTATTCACAACTGAGTCTCTTCTCTATTAATTACTTTATAACATGTTTTCGTGTTTCACCCAACCTTGTACTTGAAGTCTCTCAGAAAGTGATCAACACCGGCTCGTCAACCCCGGTCAAAGGTCAATCAGATCTGCCTAGGGTGGCAAGGCTGTCCAGATCAGATCCAAATTCGAACTTGGGCAGTCTGAAGTTAGTCACCTCAAACTCGCGACGCGATATAGGACAAACACCGCGTACTGCCTCTACACCCTGTCCACAGAAGTTACCACCTCGAGCCAAGCCAAGACACAACAGATTGCTCTCTTCTTCCACGTGTCCCACCGGTCCTCCCTAGGATGTTGTGCGGATGTGCCATTATTTACTTGGATCTGAATCGCGATTGGTGTTCTGCTTGGTATTTTGTTAGACTCTTATTATTCTCTGTTCCAGTTTCATTTCGCACGAGTCAACATGATTGATTTGCAAATCAAATCCATATCGCACGATCTCATTTATTGTCAAAGTTTTGTATTACGCTTATTCAGTTTGTCGTTTTAAATGATCACACTCATCAGTGACATCCACCATGCATCACCGAAAGCTCTTTTTTTGCTCAAATCGGGAAAATTTCCATCTTTCTAAAATAATAAAAATATTTACTTACTCATTTAGTTCCTTTTGGTTTTCTTGTCGCACACAGCAATAGATTATTTTGTACTTTATTTCGACTCTACTTTCAATCCAATGAATGTAATCTTATGACTATGGAGGAAAAACGAGAATGGATCTTCAGAGGAAGTGACCACTTGAACCAACATTTGTGCTTGAACCACAACAGATCGCATTCATCCTTTCATGTGGTTGGGGCTAACATGTCCGATCTGCCATACTCTCCATTAACATCCAATGAAGTATGCAAATTGGGTTACTTTAGCGGTTGCCTAAAATTCTAATTCAGTCAACTGTGAAAATATCCTTATTCGAAGGTCATGCTGGTTTTCGGTGTTCGAAATGATGGAAAAAACGCAGGAACGATGCGTGGTCTTTGATATACTGACATGTCTTTCATGCTTCGCGCTGTGAATAACATCAAATAATGTACGATGAACCGTTTTGGCACGACAGGAATTAGTGTTGGTCTCAGGAGTGTGGTTACATTCTAGTTTATGAATGTGGAATTCGAGTTTCACGCGGTTGCCACTTGCAGTCCAAAAGTTCACAATAACGGCTTGCCGCCATTCCAACACTACGACACACCAACTCAGCCTTTGTCACTCGATGACTTCCTTCGGGCAAACTCATTTACTGCGCATACTGTAGGCGATGAAATTGCATCCTGGTATTGTTTTCACACCAACGCGTCTCCACTCTTTAGTAGAATGCAACGGCTTCGTGATCTCTGCTCCTGATGAAAGCCATTTATAGTAGGCATTAAGGGGACTTGGTGTAAGGGGAAAGCGAATTGATCATTCCCGGTATGACAGTGTTTCACAGTGATACTAAATTCAGTAGGAGAGATGATGTAGTTATCTATTTGGATTTCACTCAAGGACCTCAGCTATTCGTGACAGGGTTCTATTAGATCTTCCGGAATAGGGTTAGCGAGAAGTTATTGTCACTTAGAACAACGCCTGTTAACTAAGTTTGATTTACAGATCGTCTTCTGTGCTCAGGGATACCAGTGTGGCCTTCCACAACGCTCTGTGGATGGTACCATCATTAGATTATGCTCAAACATTAGTAAGGAGATTTTAATCATCCGGAGGTAGACCTCACGAACTATTTAGTCAATAGTGCAACGTCCTCTTCTGCCGAAGATTTATTTGAGGTAACAACAGAAGCTAGACTGTTCCAGCACGTTCAGGACCCTACGAGGTGTTAGGTGGATTAGTTGCCGTCTTGTCTTGATCGCATTCTTACCAACGCGACTGAGATTATAAGTAATCTGATTGTCACAACTTGGTTGCATTAATCACGAAGTTATTGAGTTCATCTATGTGCACAGAATTAGACAACGTACACCCCCTAAATAGGGTCTAAATGCTTATCACATTTCCCGAAACTGAAAACAGCTTGGCAAGGTTGATCGACGTGAATCGTTCATCACACTCAGCTTGGACGATCGCTGTCAGCTCATCATTGAAGAAGTTTCTGATAAGGTCAACAACCATTTTGCAGTAAAGTACACCCGACCTGATAGAATACCGAGACGCCTGTGAAGTAGAGCTATTCGTATGATTACTTTGGAACGCTCAGTCTAGAACAGGTTCAAACTAGAACAGACTGACCCTGCGTTTGTTGTTTGTCATGTGGCGGGAGCGTATCAGGGCTGCTATCAGAAAGGATCGGTTTTTCCCTCGAGACGGTCTTACCCGAAGGCTGAAAGTGAATTTTGAGCTTTCTACCCCGAAGTCGCAGTACCCACCAAGAATAAGGTTGGCATTTCAAAACTGCAAACCTCTGGTGGACCTATTGGTGCGAATGGTAATAATAACCAAAAGACAATAACGGTAATAAAAATACATACATACCATCAGTATTGTGGACAGCAATCCATCGGTGGTTTTCACTCATGCTTAACTGCCACACAACCACAAAGAAAGAATAAAAGCAAACTCTGTATAGGAAGAGAGAAGAAAAAAAGAAGGGACGGAAAGGGACGAAGCTATTAAAAATAGCTACGTCCATGTTCAAACATTCAACATCAGAGTGTCTACACTTTGCAAACAAACAATCGAGCTGTAAGTGAAAGTAAGGAATCATCAGCAAGACAGCTTCCTTACGCCCTTCATTAGCCCACGTCATCAAATGCACTCACCTCGCAGACAACTCGACCAAACAACAACAACACTCACGCCACCGAGCTCGATTAACTGTCATCTCACCCAAAGTCGCGAGTCACCAAGTCTGGGAGTCGCGAGGTTGTCAGCCTGGGGACGAACCCGATTTACAGTGGCCAGCACCTTCGTGAACGATTTCAGGTCATCATCTAACCACCTCGCATGCCAGTCTGCCACAGCGTCGGTAGTGGAAGGCGACAATCTGGTAACCTTAATTCATGACCTGACCCTCTAAGTCTGCGTAGATGTAAGGATTGAACGGGAAGACTCGTTCAAAATTTGGTGCCAAACACCCGCCTCCTAACCTCTTCGTTACTCACTCGCTGGTGTCACCCGATACGAGCGATTGAACGCAGACATNTCTGTCCAGTGTAAAACCTCTTTGAATAACCAAACCTCGTCAAATACCTGGAGACGGTTTACATCTACCCTGGGCGGTCATGTTTCGTTGCCGTAAAGTAGTACAGCTCTCACTGGTGCCTGACCGTTACGCGACCCTTAAGCCTGAGAGAGATATCTGTCTGTCGTCATGGGTGCCCCCAGATTAGCGATTACCGCTGTAACCTCAGAGATACGCGCTTCTGTTTGATTCCCTCTACCTCCACCACCGCTGCGGATGCAGCTTCCCAGGTACACAAATCGGTCAACAGCCACCATGACTTTATTATGCAGCATCAAATCTGCATGATCACAGCAATCTTGTAGAAGCACTTTGAATCTTGATGCTGCAAAGCGCATTCGGAAGCGATTAGCAGAACGTGAAATTGCGTCTAGCATTGTTTGTGTTGATTGTACGGCAGCCCCTTGTTGTCAGCATAGTCGAGATCATTCATTCTTTCTCCGGGTTGGTATCTTATGATTGCCGGAGACAATCTTCCATTATCCCTTTTATGACGAAATTGAACAAGAACGGTGAGAGTGGACAGCGTTGACGTACTCTGCTCATGGTTCTGAAACTGTCCGACAGTTCACCGTGCAAGTTAGCCTGAGTTGAAGTGAGTATGTTCACACACTTGGTCGGTACACCCCTGTGTTTGAGCGACTCTAAAGGTGTAGGTCGATTCTCCGAATCGAACGCATCTTCGTATTCGTGAATTACGGCTATTGTTGACCGTAAATAACAGTATCCCTTATATATGCGAATAACAAGCTGGATTACACTCGATGGACTCATCGAATTCCTGGTAGCACTGTAGAAATTATTGTTGTTGGTCACTGATTGAATTAGTGGAGGGTTGCGGGATGTGACGGGGCAATGGGCTGATTTGGGAGTAATGCCTGGCTAGTAATTCCTTTGCTGTGTAGACCCGTACAAGCCTCGAAAAAATCCTCTCAGTGAGACCGTACGCCGCTTTCCTCGTGTTAACGAGTCCGGGCACGATATCTGGTCTCATTTCCGTTTGAAACCTCTCCCGACATCAATAAATGTAATAGGGCTTGATGGCTTTTTGATTTGACAGTGTTCGTGGCCAACGACAATCCCAAACCCTGAGAAGAAATGTCTGTACAAATGTGGTGAGAATGCAAGACAGGATGGCACAGACACTAGCTGTGTCGGATGAGCTGGAATTGCCAGCCGTCTTGGGTGCACAATGCTTGAGCACGGCTGCTTGTCGAGGTCGCATTACAGTTAGGAGTGTGGAATCTAAACGCGTTGAGTTATCAAATACCACGTGTCAACACGGTTAGTAGTGTAGACATAGACAAAAATGTATCATTTATAAGTGTCCTGTCAAGAAGACATTTACAGACCTACCAATGCAATTGCAGAGGCGGCCAACATTCTGGCCAAACAGTGCGTAAGTATACTTAACTGTAATTCACGTGCGATCTTTGAGAAAATGGGCAGTAACTTAAGTGAATTATCTCAAACTTCAGTATCGGATCAAATCCCATGTCGTCTTGAAAAGCTAAGCCACGGAATTAGCAGAAGGATTTGCAGTACTTTTCAGGCGATTTTGCCAACTGATCGTCTGTCGAAAACTTAGAAGCAGTTCACAACCACACTTATCTTCAATGGCAGATGCACAGACGACTCAGCAAACTATCGACTTAAGGCGTTACTTTCAATGGTCCTAACAGACGACTCACCGGACCAAGTTTGACGATCTTGAACTGTTCACCGAGTAGTAACGCTGTTTGCGTCACGAATCTGCTGACTGCTCGTTAGCTTTGGATGAAGACTGCCAAAATTATAGGCCAGAGATGTGGTTTATCTTGACTTTCCCAAAGCCTCTAACGAGGTTGATCGTTCCATTTCGCTCCTGAAACTCAGTCACTAGGGCCTCGGTCAACGCTTGCTCACGTCGCTGGAGGATTATCGGATTGAATGTGGGTTCAACGCCAAGATGAGTGGACAGCTCTCAGAGTAGTCCCTTGCCAACAGCGGCGTTCCACATGGGTCAATCTTAAGACACGTATTGTTCAGTCTTTTCGTTCTTGAACTGCTCTGCGAAGTCAACTCACCGATGTTGTTCTACGCCGATGACACAAAGCGCTGACGAATTCTAGAGTAACCTTACAGAACGGTTTGAATTGTCTAAACCAGCGGTCCATAGGAAATAGCCTCTCGTTCATTGTTAGAAAATATAGTCATGCACACTGCTGCTCGTGTCAGTACGTGAAAGTGACCTAGGGACCATATTGGCAGATAGGATGAGTTTGTGTACAAGCTGTGCTGCCATAGCTTGTAGGACATCCTTGGTGGTCAAAATTCCAGTCGCACTCCACCTCGTGACCCCGTCTAACTAGACGCCTGCTGTTGTTATTCTCACAACCCGTATCTAAAACTACTGATTCCTCCCGCCCGCCTCCCTCAGTCATTGAATCTCACTCACTGCTCACATACTCTTGTTGTCTGTCAATCTCACTCTCCCCAACCCTTTGAATACGGCCTTCCTACGGTCCGCCATGAAACTGTCAACAGCCAATCCGTCTGCCCGAGGACCGGGTATTTGGACACATCAGACCGATCCGATAACATTTTGTCGGTTCTCCACTGCCTGTAGGTCGTTTGTGCCTGTACTTGTCGTGCCTTTTGGACGCTTGACGGTCTATTGCGCCCAAACACTGTATCTTATCCCATGAACACAAGCAAATTGATGTGTGGACAGTAAGAAGACTGACACTGGTGGATGCTAGCATTTCCTATTGCCTCCTTACTATCAAATACTAATAACCAGGAACATATATATGACGGTAATGGGATGGGGGTGGAGAAATAAGATAGCAAATGAGGTTGGAAATGACAGTACAGTACTGTTAGTTACATAGGAGTCTAAGGATTACGTATAATGGGTTTTGTGTACACAATGCTGGCTTGAGATGACTAATCGCGATCGCCTCAGCGAAACTCAAGAAACGCAGATTAGATAAACAGATTGCGAATAACACAACGTTACGAGCAGGTTGTAATACTGTACGTTTCAACCACCTCGAATGTAATCGAAATCACACTTCGATTACAACACTCCTGAGGAAGGCAACCCGGGGCGGTTGAAACGTAGAGTATTACAACTTGCTCGTAACGTTGTGTTATTCCCAATCTGTTTATCAATAACATGTTAATCACGACGCTCAACTTCGTTCGTACTAAATTTGGTGCGGATACCTTACAACACAGATTAGTTTGACGTTTCAACGCATGTCGTACTAATCTGAGAGTCACCTATGAACTGGGAATGGACGGATGCCTACCGTTTTTAGACATCTTCATCGGTCGCAATGGTGACGTTTCAGTGAAAAGGTTTGTGTATCGAAAGCCGACCTGGGCTGGTCAGTACACTCACTTTACGAGCTTTACACCAATGAAGAACAAGCGAGTATTGGTCAGAACATTGTTTATGCATGCTGGACGCATTTGTTCATTGGAATGTTTAGGTGATCAACTTTGACTTCTTACAAACACGTTGCAGGATAATGGTTACTCGCCAAGAGTTACCAATAGACGGCCAACAGGGTATAGCAGGAGGCAAGGTTTCCACGGTTGGGCAGAAGAAGGTCTACATTGAACTACCATTCAAAGTTGACACTTCTTCACTTCGAACCATAAAACGTCTCGTCACATTCATTAAGCGAGCATACAATGTGGCTGAATTCGTGATCGTTGTCTGAACTCGTAAGCTACGGTTACCTTCAGTGAAGAACAACCTATTGGCGCCAACTCACACTGCATTTATCAATTTGTAACTGCGGCGAGCGTTAAACCGACAGAACAGTCAGGTGCTTGAACTTTAATATGAGAGAACACCTGCCCGAAATGGGTTCGAGGTGTGACCGAGCATTCTACTTCCTTCTTCCTGGGATCACGGAAACTTCCGGCCTCGTCTACGGCCAGACATGTTGGCCACCAGTCACCGGATTAATCCCGAATCAACATTCAGAATTATAATGCGCCAAGCTAACCCGCGTTTCCTGAGTTTCGCTGAGGCGGTCGCGATTAGTCATCTCAAGCCAGCATTGTGTACACAAAACCCATTATACGTAATCCTCAGACTCCTATGTAACTAACAGTACTGTACTGTCGTTTCCAACCTCATTTGCTATCTTATTTCTCCACCCCCATCCCATTACCGTCATATATATGTTCCTGGTTATTAGTATTTGATAGTAAGGAGGCAATAGGAAATGCTAGCATCCACCAGTGTCCGTCTTCTTACTGCTACGTTCATATCATTTATGTCAATAGGACCACGTTTCCAGTGACTTGATTTGGTTCTGATATTTGGCGTCGTTGGTTATACGTGCGTCGCTTAGTGTTCGTCGGAAGAACCTGCATAGCTAAGAACACAAACAGCTATGAACCTCCTTGGAAAAATTTGCCAAGCTTCCATCTTGAAGTGCTTCACAGTATGTTCGCCTCCATAATCCGCCTAGACCTGGAATCGAACATACAGGCCTGTCTTCTTTATCTTGAGATGGATTTTGCACTCGTTGAAAGTGTTCAGATACGGGCAAGTGGAAGTATGATGGGGCTCAGGAAAACACCCTACACGATAAGACTGACAGGATTGGGTCAATCCTCGATGAGTTTCCGACATCTCATGAGAGATTTCATTCTCACCTACCAACTACTCCACATCCCGGGCCATCCACTGACACATCTGGTCACTGGTTGAAATTGTGTAATGGAACAGACAGGTTATTTTGTAGACAGAACCGCTCTAGAGTTAGTAGCTGTTCACATTGTGACGCACTGCCCAACTCTAGTCACCACTGAATCGGTTGAGAATGTTAAAGTATTATTCGATCAGTGCATACGTGGGAGATGATCGACACTACAAGTTTCTTAACTGTCATTCTAGCTCAGTCTCACAAGTCATTAGCTGAGCGTTTGTGACTAGATGTGGTTTTGGTATGTTTGGGTGTTCGTTGCTGAACTGATTGCAGCCGTGAGTTTCATCGAATTTACGTTTTCGTTTAGTTTCATTCGCTTTTTCTTCAAACTTATGAACCGTTCAGCCTCATTTTTTACTGATCAACGTAGAGACAGGAACACACAAGTAAAGATCTTTCTCCTTCCTGGAACCGCTTATGAACTCTTTGAGTTTAATTTACAAATCTGATCTTCAAAACACTATGCCGAAATAAATTCCCGTAAATTCGTCGGGATCTCTCGACTAACCTTTTGGTTCCCATACTTTTCGAGTGGGATTCCGTCTTGTAATCGATCGACTGTGTTATCTGGCTTTCTCAAATTATCCCATTGAATAAGTCGTACATGGTAACGTAGGCCGACAGAAAATCACAGGTGACTGCCTGCACATCATACCGTGCCTTTTGAAAGCCGACTACTTCTCCGGTGTGCAGAACGTTCTATTATAGCCGATACTTCCTAAAGTCTCTTTCTACACTACATCCAAAATGATTTTGTTTATCACAAGTCGTTAGTCAATGGACATTGCCAAACGTAACTAATTGCGTTCTCTCACCTTCGTAAAAATCATCGCGAATATCTTCTCGTTAGATATCTCCTGCTCAATCTGCATGAGGACATTTCAAGTGGTATGTGATTGGTCCTGCTAATACCCAAATGTGTCAATCAACACTAACGATTGTAGTAGCTACGGTTTGTTTTTAGAAAAGTCAAGCCACGCTAATCACTGAGGTTTATCATCACTGTTGACAACAGCAACATGTCGGTTTCTTTTGTAGGGAGTTACATCAACAAGACTAGTAAATGCTTCCAATATTTTTCCAAAGCGTTTACAAAATGAGCAGATCGACTGTAAGATACTCCGTTTCGTTCATTCATGATCTCAAGACAACATCTAACCAACCCAGATTCATTAACTGAAAGTAGCATGTCGCTGTCTTATCCCGTTTTTGTATACCTTATATCCAACTAATATTTTGAACGGTTTTCAAAATGGAACACCCGTACATTTGATGAACAACGGAATGGTTTTCGGTACCCAGTCCTCACCAGTTTAAACGGATAGGGGTAGTCACCGTCATCCAACCAACATAGACCATACCAGAAGGTTCGTAGTTCTTGATTTTGCCATACCCGTCAGAGTGTAGTGCCTTTTGCTCCATTCGTCAATTTTCCATGGGTTGCTATAAGCGAGATGTTTAAACAAGGAAGTCGGCTTTTGATAAACAGATTGGGAATAAAACAACGTTATGAGCAAGTTGTAATACTCTACGATTACAACACTCCTGAGGGAGGCCACCCGAGGTGGTTGAAACGTAGAGTATTACAACTTTCTCGAAACGTTGTGTTATTCCCAATCTGTTTATCAATAACATGTTAAACACGACGCCCAAAATATTCAACTTCATTCGTACTAAATTTGGTGCGGATATGTTACAACTGGTTAATAATCGAGGTCGGCTTTTCATATTGTCTTTTTTATCCGAATGATTTTTGCTTCGCCAAGTTGCTTAAATTGCATAGTGACTGGTTGTGGTCGTAGATATATACTATCTGGGGTTCAGCTCTAATGAACTGGTTTGTCTTGTAGGCTTTCGTATTCTGATGTTTTTCTTGAAGAAAGTTGTTCGCTTTCATGTCACATTCCCGTTAAACTATTGTCATTCAATCGCCTAAAATAACTGTAGGAATTGGGTTTGACTGTTTTCTACTACAGCTCGTCTTTTCTGTTTCGAATGCTTTTATGGTGGCCGTTTCCAAAAAACTGTTTAAGTCACCAAGCTCCTAAAAGTGTTCAGTCTAGATCATCAGACCTGTTTTGTTTGTTTTTAATTTCTTTGACAACTTTATATTCCGGTACACCCGTTTGTGCGCCCTGATCCTCTACCGGCACGGCATATTTTTGTAAAGGCTATCCGCATGGAGGCGAATCCTTTGCAGTTTGAATTTGTCTAGTTTAGTTTCTGGTCCGGTAATCCTGTGAAATCGGTGGCTGAAATGCGTTAGCCTTACGAGTATGGTCAACCTATGGCGACGACCATGGTCTGATGTGAGAGAAACGGTTTTTGGCGTTGATCGGATTTCGCTCAATCCACGAAGTACCACAATAGTAGCATTATTGCGCAAGAACCGAGCGTAAAGTTGTCGATATTTTCTCTCTGTTGAATTGTTCTCTGCCCTATCCATTCCACTCTAGTTATATATATATATATATATCACTG
Organism: Paragonimus westermani; assembly: GCA_008508345.1. Lineage (NCBI taxonomy): Eukaryota > Metazoa > Platyhelminthes > Trematoda > Plagiorchiida > Troglotrematidae > Paragonimus > Paragonimus westermani. The sequence continues at coordinate 123,658 of QNGE01001291.1, read as the reverse complement.
AACTTCTGGCATTTCGTGACATGTTTTCCTGTTGAGTTGGTAAATGCTTAGTCCTACAATGTGTTTCTGATCACAGGATCCTGTCCGTAGACTTAAATTGCGATCTACTGAGAACGATTATCTGTTTTTGGTGGTTTGCGTATTTGGGTGCGCACTAGAAGATTCAAACCTACAATCTTACTTCTTAGTATGGGACAGGAAGTAGCTTTTTACGATTTAGCTTACAATGTTCTTAATCCAAAACCGTTGTCCTTTGGGGCACATTAGCCCGCGAAATGTCTGAATTCGTGAGCTATTTTGCTAGATCCAAACAAATCACCACCACTGTTTATAAATATCAGAAACAGGTCACTTTCGAAAACACAAATCAGAAGGCGAAAACTGTGGGACATCGCTTCTCTAGTTACTAAACTGATGTGCATAGGTACTGTGCTGTTCAGACAGATCACCCAGAAAATGAATATGACAACCAATGGAATGTATCATGCTGCCCCATGTGATTATTGGCCACCCGCGAAGAAGGTCAAGCCAGTTCTGGGTAGTTCTGATTGTATTTATGAAATCAGTTGTAAATGCGGTGCCAGTCACCTAAGGAGAACTGGAAAAAAATTGACCATCCAAATGACTGAGCGTATTCCTAAATGATTAGTTGAACACATATTCCGGCATGGAATGAATACTTTGACCCGTGACCGATTTGCTTGCGTCGATCGTTCGCTACTTGATCGAAAGCGTGTATACCACAGATCCATCGAATGGCGTCACAATTTTATTACGCGTCGATTGAAACCGATCGAAGCTCTGCTAATTCTGCATTTGAAGCCAAGTTTATATACTCAGAAAAAAACTGAACCCGCCTTGGTTTTGATTGTTTTTAATCACTACTTATTGCTTCCGTTCCGTTTGTTTTTTGACTTAATACGATCCCTTCAGTTTGTTGTGTATTACATAGTGTTCGTTTGTGGTTGACAAGAGAACAAGGAGAGATATCAACTCAAAGTTTTTGTTTTCCAACTGGTGTTCTAAATGGATTAACGGGATTGTTTTTACAGACCGTTTTTGTTTACTCATTCGTCTTCTTCGAACGTTAAAAGAATTAATCAGCCGTTTTGGATTAAACATTCTATTGTTGTTCTGTTGGGAAGGAAATTATCACGCAAGTATGTATACGGATAAATCAGCGTGTTGTGCTAATACATTTGTACGGATTGTTTCCTTTTTTGGCGTCTGCGATTTAACATATAGATTGAAGTGAAAAATGTTTTGATAAACAGATTGGGAATAACACAACGTTACGATCATGTTGTAATACTCTACGTTTCAACTACCTCGGGTGGCCTACCGCAGGAGTGTTCTGATTGTTCTAAATCACCTTCTGCTTTGAGAATTCGATCACTGAAGGAGACAATGCGTTCTAGAAATCAAAGCGTGGATTAAAATGACACTCTTACTGTACAATGCACCCTACCGATAAAAACATTCACTAAGGGATATTTTCAAGTTGACCATCACTCACATTTGATTGCAATGTTCGTATTCACATAGACTTTCCAGCCAGCCTCTTTCGAAAAGAAGCACTAGGCTCGACTTTCGCTCTCATTAGAGCTCGTCAGTAGTGCATATCCTTGCCACGGCCGGGATTTGAACTCCGGACATTCCAATCATGAGGCAACCGTGTTGACCACTGCGCCATTGACCTCACATTAGGCACGACCGAATTATCAAATCTGAACGCTCAACCACTCTCGCTTGTGAACAATGATCAGGTTGTCCGATCGTCTCGAGAGGAGACACAGTTACTGCCTGTTACCTCCAATCGATAATCCCGCGATTAGGACTTCCAAGACAGATCGAGATCACTGAACTCAGTAAACCCGCCGCGACAAGGATATGCACTACTGATGAGCTCTAATGAGAGCGAAAGTCGAGCCTAGTGCTTCTTTTCGAAAGAGGCTGGCTGTAAAGTCTACCTGAATGCGAAGGCTGTGATCAAATGTGAATGATGGTCAACTTGAAAATAAACCAAATCCCCGACTACTCATCAGTAATGGATATTTTGTCGATAAGATTAAGGAGAATTGTAGAAGAAGTCAAGTGGTGATATCAAGAACGGTGTATTCACTACACGACAGATTGAATCTCAATAATCTCTTAATGCGAATCTATATATATATATATATATATATATATATATATAAAACTTTGATTGGCTTGCGTCCTGTCACTCGTTCTTATTGGTTGGCACCGTCCACAAGAATGACATGCGGTTTGCTTCATATTTATAGTACAGTAGTACCATTAACAAGGTACACTTCATGAAGTTACAGACTGCAATTCGTTGCCAACTGAGCTCCATCCTGATAAGTAGCAACGGCAAACCGGTTAGGCCTTTCTCTTTTGTACAGTCGATGTAGACAGAGAGAGCAGACTTTTCGCACCTGTCATAGAAACGACTCAGCATTCCTGTTCGCCCCAGCCCTCGAGAACCACACACAGTTTCGTGAGGATTACTGGTCTCAGTCAATTTCTTTACGGTACTGCTGATTCCACATTTCCATTGTGAACGTATGACTGATTGTGTTATGATTTTTCCATATTCAACAATCGAACTCCTCGTTCTCGCTCTTTTAGGTGTACACCGTTCCATCTGTTACTGTTATTAGTTGTGATACTCTACTGCCTTTCGTTGAAAGTGGCAGACTTTCGAGCTTTTCTCATTCAATTAATGCGTTCAGTCTGTGTGTATCTACAGCATGCTTTTGAGCAAACTCGTGTACACCATGAACAGTGTATGTGTACTTAGGTGGTACCTCGTCAAACGTTGCACTGTAGCGCACTACTCGTGACCGCAGTAGGAGAAACACATCGCTCTTAACTGGTGTATGAACGTCTTGTGACCTTGTTCGAACAGCTCAAGTGCGCTTTGGGCACTACTATTTTCTTCCGACCACGATCAATGGCTACTGATTACCGGTTTCACGCACACAATGCACCAAGAATGACCATGCACCAATTGTTCACCAGGATGCTGGCTATAGTCGCCCCGTTCCAAAACCATTTTGAACAGAAAAAAACACTCAGGAAGACAGCTGTTTCAGGGCTGTTTTGCATTAAACACAAATGATGATTACTATGAAGAACGTTATATGTTGCAAGAATAAGGTTTCATTTAGAACTTCATCACTTAAGAATAAGCGATTAATCTCCCCGTCTGTTAGCTAAGATATCTGCTGATTGGTTAGATATGGTCCACCTTAGGTTACCATTATTCATTGCAGATATATCCAAGTAGGCTTGAAGTCAATGCTGTTTTTCATTTCGCTTTGTACACTCTGAACACGTTAGCTTTCTTTCTGGCTTGAAATTACACGGTGGCGGTACCCCAAGTGTCATTCAGACCGGTTCGAATTACCTGTTCTACTAGGACTAGTTTCCGGATTTGTTTCCGTTTCCTGTTGTTTAGTTACTCACTGGAATTAAACAACTCATTGATAATTACGTCCTGTGGCAGCTTTGCTTCACAATTTTCTGGTACTAGACAGAATTAGTCAAACGGAAAGCTATGGTTATCCAACAGCAATTCCTTCTCACTCACTCTCTAACCGACCATCACTACAGCGTTTACCTATAGATAGCCTATTTCCTAGCTGGTTATCAAAACCTAAAATTAACTTAGATTGGTATTACTTTTTAATACTACGGGCTTCTTCCTGTTTGATTGTAGCGTCTCCCTTGTTGTGCCCAAGCATACAAACCTCAGTCATATGTGTCCGATTACTCCTAGTTGATTTATGACGGTTTTTGAACAAAATTAAAAATCTTCACTCCTATCCCACCTTGTCCCGTCACAGCTATGTTAGAGTGAAAGCAAGAGAACGCACAAATTCAGCCGATCATTCTTTTTTGTATTTTGTTTCACTTGTCATAGAACATCGAACTGAGCGTGTTAGACAGTCCAAATCTGTTTCGCTCGAAACAGTTTCACAATACGCTCATTCCTCTCGCATAATATGTCTGCATGTGTTGTGAATACAAACCCCAACACAACAGTCGATTGACCGATGGCATGTCTTATGCAGCTTGGCACAATATTCACAATAACCTTCTGCAGTATCTTGACGTTTGCAGACTAGATCACGTCCACAACATGGTCTGAACGTGCTGCATGTTTCCTCGGGTTCAGCGCACAACAGCTTTGATAGGACTGTTTGAACGGGAGAAGGGGGGGGAAGGTCAGTGTTGTCAAAACGCATACATTTTTAGTAGTTGAGCAGATAGCGAGTATGGATTGATATAGCTGAAACACAGCTCAGCGGTTAGCCTGTTTCTCATTTTCATTAATATTGGTAAAAAAATTACGAAAACAGTGAGCAAACAGATCGAGGTAGAGGTATACATTTTGTGTTGACGCATCAGCATCATATTTATTAAACTGGTTTACAGTATCCCGGTTACTAGCCGAAGAGGTTAGCCAATCGATCAGTAGACCAAGATCAGTCACTGGGTACGAGATAGACTCAGGTTCATAAGTGTAACATGTGAGTGGATTTAAGCCAAATCTGTGAGTCGTTTTCTGTCCCGTACACCGGACACACTGTCCAGGAGAGCTCTCAGCAGTTCACCCAAGATGTCTTCGCCAGTTGACATCTGTCAGAGTCATAGTCTTAGTGGGAAAACTCCGAAATTATGATCGATAACCGATGTAATAAAAGAAAGTACAATCTATGATCCGTGGACTGAGAGAACGCTTACTTCACCGCGTTTTGTTCATTGTTGCCACTACAAAGTGATCAGTGGATGGCGTAGTGAAACACTATGTAGGTTGGTCTATGGGTAAGGTAATGGGTGCTGTTTGCCGGATTGGAGAGTGCTAGACCACTTGTCAACGACGACAGACCGTATCAGAATTCACGATTGATCTGTATCACGAATTTCTACTGTTTTCCTTCGTTTGTTTATACTCTCTATTTAGTTTGATCAAATCAATTAATTACACATTTCTTGCAAATCTATTCTTTTATTAATCTGTCGTCTCTTGGATTTTTGTTTGCAATGATACTGCTCGCCGCATTGTGCATGAGGTAGGGCTGGACACCTGGCGTGTGCGTGTACGTGTGACGTTTGCGTCCGAATTGAATACCCCAGCAATTTCTAGACGCATATTTCCCGCAGGATGGTCATAAGAACTCCATATAGTCCAGTCATTACGTGAGCCACATAAGTCTTACTGCAATTAAATGCCCACTGGCGAGGAAGCTATTCTCAAGAACAAGCCGAAGCTGGACAAACCAGTCACATGAAGCAACCGCGTCTGATCAAGTCCATTTTACAATGTATGGCTGAGCACAAAATACTTAACAGAAAAGTACAATACACAAAAACCTTCGTCTTACAAAACCATAGTAGAAAACAGAGTTGTCTTTACATAACAAATCGCATGATTAATTTTCGTTGCGTAAAAGTCTATTTGGCCACTGCTAATAAAATCGTTTAATCTGGTTTCAACCGACATCCATCACTCGAGGTGTCTGTATGCTCAGAACAAACATCGGATAGCACGCATTCTCTGCAATCCAGGCGACCAAACAGTTCTTATCAGCTTATCAAACCCTGTGGAGGCGAATGACCCAGATTGGTAGTCTCGCACAGCGAATCGGACAGCGGGACAGATTGATACCGAACATACCGGATGTTTACACAGACATTTCTTTATGAGAGGAACGTCTAGGTAAACGCCGGGATCAGTTGTAAGATATCCGCACCAAATGTAGTACGAATGAATGAGGAACGTCTAGGTAAACGCCGGGATCATTAAACTAACGACTGCCAACATCATTACGGTTTCCGTCAGCGTTACATTTGTCAGCAACCACTATCTGCCAAACATCATAGCTCAGCCCAAAATAGGGTTGGACGAAAGGTTAGATTTCAAAAACTCAACGGATTGACAGATAAGACAAGCAAAGAGCCCTAATACTTGCGATGCTAGCAAATTTAGCAACGTTGAAAGTGAATATAAGGAAATGCGTCTAATCGAACAGCAACTAGTATGCTCTCAAAAATATTCAGAAGGAATATCGCAATAGACGGCATCATATGACCTTATATCGCTTCGGCCAAAATTGCTTGTCAGCGACAACTGTCTGCTTCCTTTGTCGAAGCTAGACAGAAGGTGAGGAAAACTGTTCTAACGGTCTCACAGTTCATCTGCTGTTGTCTGCAAATTAGCGTTAATAGAAATGGTTTGCACGCAGGGCTAGTAATGAGGGACCAAATAAGCTAAGGACCCATCCGAGCTTCTGAAAATAAATGACCACGCCCCGTTAAGGGGACTATTAGACTGTTGACTGAACCATGCTAAGCAATCCCGATGGGCCTTGCGCTGCTATCGGTTTATACTGATTAATAGAAATAACTGTTACCCTTCCGACTTTAATGTTAATCGAATTTTTGTGAACTGGGAATTACATTAAGTCGTGGTCACAAAGCTAACAGGGTGTTATGTTAGTAAATTTAGAAAGCACTACAAAAGATTAATGTGGCACACTATTCGCTCACTGTCTTTGGCATCTGACCAACTGTGACAACGTATCCGACTCCCGTTCAGAAGAAGGTTTTCGGTCTCTGTTCCATGCCACATATTAACAGAATCAATGCTTCCAGAATCTTGTCGCGTAGTGTATCCATGTGCTCGATCCATAGGTACTGTTTGGTGACCTGATTACTGCAACAGTTACTTTGGTAATCCGGTCTTCAGGATAGCCGTTTGTAGACTACAACACGGTCTAGTTTCGGATTCACCAGTCGTAGTGACACGACTACAATCGAAGATCAGTGTCCTGATGCCGTTGGTCCACCAACTGTTAATCAGGAGAGCCTTCCACGATCCACATAAAAACACCATATAATAAAGCTGGAATAGTAATGTTCGGTGTCGTCTGATCAATTACTTCACGTATTACTTGGGGTTAAGAACAAACTGGTCACTGTATCCACAACTTGCAGTCTTCTATTTTTGCTGTATCTACGCTAACACTGTTCTTGTGCTGGTTAATTGTTTGTCCTTAGTCTCACAAATTCGACTGACACAAGTTTTAACGAACAGCACTACCTATTTTAACTTTCACATTAAAAGCAGTGCTCACAGGCGTGAAAGCCGAGCGGAAGAAATCCTCAAAAGTGTTACCTTTGTATTTGTCTCCTTGGGTGATTCTAGATTACAGGAAATCAGGAAAATTCTCCTACCAGCACAAGGGTGTTCGCCACAAATTGATGTTTTTTTTTTCGCACATAGTATGTCACATTATCCATAGGGGTCATAGGTGACTGATTACTCTTGATACTAGTGCATAATAACTAGACGATTTCGATCGAATAATATAAAGATATAAAAACGTGAACGAAACAGTAACGATTTACCAAAATTCTACTTGGTATGCTTTTTATTGCTCTGCGTTCTAAATCACAATTCTTCCCCTCATTTGGCTGTTTTGTTAATCCTATCCAATAGCCGTCTGTGAAAGTCTCACATCTGGTCTGTTCAAAAGCGTGATCAACAAAGGCATCGTTTACGACTGCTGGACAAACAATGACAGTTTATGGTCGTCACCGGCGTGTTTGAGATTTCACCTCCAAGCTTTCCTATTTTAAGTTAGGCCTCTGTAGAGTGGGAGAAAGCAAAATAATTTCCTGAAAATAATGTAAAAAACGACGAATAGCGGACCGTACCATGCCTTGTGGAAAATATTTTGCATACCATGCCTCAGTTACCTCATTAAGGTCCACACAATTCACACTTGTGTGCCACGAGCACGAACGAAACAAGGATCACTCGTTCAGCGAACAGAAATAGACGATACACAATTTACCAACATGCACCCACTTATAATGACGACCACTCAGGGGAGTAGATAGCAATGAAAACTGTGCAAGTTGAAACCACCAATTCTTACTCAACTGCCTTCTAGAGTTTCTTCTATTCACTCTGATTACTATGATACTTGAGTACGTACATTCCTTGAACTAGTCGCCACTAGTGTATTTTGATCAGTTGTATTCACGCTACTCTTCCCCCATCAAAATATGTTTCACTCATGACAAACTCTGCCTAGATCTCCTTCATTCACTCTATAATTGGCGTATCGCCACTGACTGAACTGACACATCTAGTCTACACTTCTTAGTGTTCTAAAAGCCATGCCGGTCACATAACTGGCTTGAATGACGCGTTCAGTTTGTGAACAGACAGATTTTACATTAGCGTTTCACCATCTTGTCGGATCCTATTCAATGTCCTGGCTCCGTTGAGCAAAAGCTCCGCCGATTTCTGCATTCGACGTTTTGGCCTAGACCAGAGAGCCATGAAGTTCATTCTTTCTTGGCTTTTTCCTGGTTAACCAGTCTTTCTGTCTCCGGTAATTCACCTACATTCAGTTGCCACTCTCAAGCAATAGCAGTCATGGGATTTGTCTACAAATGATCTGCGACGGCTAAAACGTGTTGGATCAAGAGAATCAGTGGCTACGTCATCTTCTACTGCTCTCTTTGACGTTCGGCCAGTTTTTGATTATGCTTCCGTTTCTATCGGTATCAGTATGATCCACCTGCTTGCTGTTTAGAAATGTTGGTTTAACAGAAAGACTTTTACTCTTCCAAAACTCAAAGTATCGATAAACGTTATTTTTCTGTTAATGATTAGTTGCGTTTAGCCAATGTTCAAACTCTATTGGCGTATTCTTTGGCCCTTACGTTTTGCTACAATATGGCTCTAACTCTCGTCTTTTGTACTTGTTGCGGTAGTGAAACTCTGTTCTTCACGGCCATTTTTTCCCTTCCCCATCACTTTTTGAATTGTGACAAACCTGATTTACTCCATCCGATCAGTAAAACCAACAGTTCTTCTGCATTAGTTCATCGAAGGCGCTGGGGATGTCATCGACAGTTCTAGTTGAGCGGTACCTAAGAAACTGCGGTAGCTTTCTCTTCGACGTAAATGCTACAGACACCCCACTCGCCATCAACTGCTCCAGGTTGAATGGACTGGAATTACTATCCAGTATTGCCCACAGATTAAATACAGCAGTATGCGTAGTAATCAAACAACTGTTCGATGTATGGAGCAGTAACTCAAAAACGTTAACGTTCCGTTGAGACACACCATTCCCAGTTAGCTATGACGAATGAACCGGTGTGCTATGGACGCAATGAATCTGACCTCAAGAAAACGGTTGGATCTGCCAGCCTCATCTCAGTCGTCAGTGGTACACAAACACTAATGCAATTTTCAGCGTTTAGTCCTTATTTACAAGTGTTTTAAGTGAGGTAGTGACTAGTGTTATGCAGAATTAGGTAACTATGCAGTCTGCAGTATAAATTCCATCCAGATGAGATAAGCGGGTTGTCCGAAAGTTAAACACTTGTCTGTTAATTCCAGCGTGAGTTGCGAACTCATCTGTAACTGCAAAAATAGGGTTGTAGTCCATGCAACAAACCGAAAAGAAAAACGCATTGAGCAGCACATCCCAAAAATGAGTGTTTAAGTGAAAAGAACCAGTTGCATGCTATCATTAGACAGGTGTTACCAAGAATGCGCTTCATGACGCACTCGTCAAACTCCTGAAGCAAGACCTAAACACATACATTATCCTACTAACAACAAATCTGAATGTTTGGCTCCGTTGTCTTGCTGCATAAAACAGGTGATTAGTATGTTGTGTTTATGTTTCGAGCCCAACGCACTGACGCTAGTGCGAGACTTTTACACAAGTATGCGTATCCTTGTTCGCGCATCTAGTGTGTTGCACCACAGCGCTAAAAGGAGCACTATGTCATCATACACGTATGCTATATATATATATATATATATATATATAAACCATGGATACAAACTGATCGCTCAGCGGTCAGTTAATGGCGGTGGACTTCTGCCCAAGTTTTTGGTAAATTTCGAATCAACCATCTGGACTGGGTTCGCAGCGAAATGCGCGCCCTTTTTTACCCTATAATTTGTTCAGAGGTAAATCGCTCACAAATGCAAGATACCAATTTGGTGTTCAAATGAAAATGATGTGGAAAACGTTTGCCCAGCGGAATTACCGAACAAATTTCAGAGATCATTTTAGATGAGAAAACGCAGTCACATTACAGCCTGCTGGAAACAGAAGTTTCTGCCTTTCACTGGACTCTGAATGTGATGACCGCTGTTGAAATTTTAAATACATAAAGACTTTTCAAATTACTGCATATCTCATCCGGTCAAACAACGGAAACAGCCGGAAGGGGCCGTTTTATCTGGAAGCAGTTAGATGTTATTTTTTCCAGAACGTGGTCAGATTGACCATCAAGTTAGTGTAAGCAGGACCGTAGTTGGAAAAGATGGTCCACTTATCACTAACAGCCAGCGCCCAGTTAACAGTAAGCCAAACATTTCTGAAAAACGTTTCGATTGGCTTTAACCGAGAAATGCAGAAAATGAGATCCGGAAAGTCAGCTACTGCTTTCTAAACAATCCATCAAGCAGATCAGAAACGACCACGAAACTCAAGTTGATGAGGCATAGCAAGCCTCCGTGTGTGCCGATAACGTCTTTCTCGCTTATTTTCCAGTATCATAGAGAAAAGTGTATAACAGGTTTGAAATGATACTTTCCTCGAATAAGTTTGAAAAAAGCGAAGACTGCCAAATACAGCCAATGCCTGACCGTCATTTCACTTGTTCTCTTGAATTACTTAGGCCAAATGAAGTATGGACAAATGAACGCGTAAGGAGGGAAAACGGGGAGTGTAAGGTGGAACCGAAGAACAAGAATTACATGAAAATAAGGTTAGTACTGTTACCAAAATCTGTGCAATGTAGTATTAACTTATCGACAGGTTCGCAACCATCTGCTGTTGAATACATAACGGTGTTTTCTTACAGTGCATTGTAAACGCTCCCGAAAGCACCAAAATGTGTTTGTTCACTGTCTGTCAGATAATTCGGATTGCCTTAACCGGATCTAATCGATGGCTGAGTTCTTGCAAATGATTTGTTTTAGCACTCGTTGCTGTCCTACTTGGAATTTAAAAACCATATTGGGAGGTGACTTTAGATTTGCGTATGAAGTACCGTCATTTTGCGGTCACCATACTGCAAACCGCATGCACAGATAAATTGATAAATACGGTTTGACTTAGCGTGTGTGTTCACCGGATCCTTTTCTAGCAGTTGAAAGCATAAGTGTTGTTCAGTACCGAATTATGAGTCTAGTTGACATCTTTGCACGGTCTGGTGCTGCTTTCATTGTTAACTCCATTACACCGTCCTATTTGTATGGTAGAGTTAGAAATATAGATTCCTGCGGTACCGTTGTAAGGGCTGGTTGAGAGTCTAGTGGCTTGGAATGCTTGTAAATGAATGCGCAGAATATTCATTTTGGATAGGGGTTTGGGGAAAAAAATGAGTTTCCGTTGAAATATTTCCATGCCGACTAGTTTGACGAACTGCATGACGTAGCCTCCCAGCAGACCCGAAGTTGTATACTATTGCCGCAAATCTTCTAAAATGTGCCAAGAGAGGAGTCCACGTCTTTTTACAGAAACTGTTTCGGTGAGAGGTCTACCTTCACGGTTACTGAGACTGATACCCAGAAAGGACATTTAAATTTTTCCCCTCATTTCGAAGGTAAATTTGATGGCTTTTAAGAAACGTGCACACGGTATTCAGTTGGCTAGGCGATTCACATAGTACAAATATGCTATCCTAATCGCGGGGTTATCGATTGGAGTTAACAGGCAGTAACTGTGTCTCCTCTCGAGACGATCGGGCAACCTGATCATTGCTCACAAGCGAGAGTGGTTGAGCGTTCAGATTTGATGATTCGGTCGTGCCTAATGTGAGGTCAATGGCGCAGTGGTTAACACGGTTGCCTCATGATTGGAATGTCCGGAGTTCAAATCCCGGCCGTGGCAAGGATATGCACTACTGACGAGCTCTAATGAGAGCGAAACTCGAGTCTAGTGCTTCTTTTCGAAAGAGGCTGGCTGGATAGTCTATCTGAATGCGAACGCTGCGATCAAATGTGAGTGATGGTCAACTTGAAAATACTTTGTGTTTGTTTGTTCAAACATAACCGCTCCATGTTCTCATCATTTTTCCTTTCGCGTTCCCCACCCATTTCTATCCAGTAGCGTTACTCAGTCATGTGATTGATCCGTTTTTTGAACTAAGGTATGAATTATCGCGTTTGCCTATAGACGCTAGTTTGTTGTAACCTGCTGAAAAGAGCGAATGAAAAATAAACGCAAGTGTTCAATTTACATGCCGATCTTGGCAATTTTCCCGTCGTTCAGATATTTAGGAAAACTGTTGAAATACTTCGTGTTTTTGTGCTTATCATCAGCCGTTTTTTGTCTCAGGTAAAAAGGGTCGTGGAGGTTTCCGTCTAATTCTCACTGTTTCCAAGTTATTCCTCTCTTATTTCGTATCAGCTAGTAAAACCCAGAGAAAGCCGATTGAGTGGACGATAAGATTTATGTTTTGTCGTTCACACACCTAATACATGTCGACCGTGCTACAAGCCTTGAACCATACATTCGCTTACACATAATCGGTAGTCAGGGTACTTTATGAATTAATGACTGTATCTGAATCGGTTGCTCGTAACATTCTCTGGAAATGTTTCCTATACGCAGTCTTAGAGAATTAGGTGGACTTTGCCTTATCTGTTGCGCTTCTGCTTTCTTCGCGTGCTGGAATTGAACGGTCTATTCTTGATTGACCTGCAAGTGAGCAAGTATCCACACGTCTCGAAAAACGTTTGGCAAGTTTTTGCGAACAGCTGGTGTCAGTGACAACCTGGCGGATAGGTTAACTGTCTTTTCAACCCCAATGCTTTTCAGCTGCATCACGCACATCGAGGAAACAGTCTGTGACTAAGCGTCAGATAGTAGGCCCTACACTTATCCACTGATCCGCATATGTTCCCCGAACCATTCTTACTATGTCCCCTTGGTTCAGTGAACAGGTGTCTGGCCCATTATCTGATGCTTATTCACGGTTGTGGGTTCGATTCAGGGGAGTAGGTGGCGTTGATGTGAGTCAACAATGCCGGTACAACTGCCCATCAGTTCCCTGGTACTTATGTGATGAGGTCTTTGCAAACTTGTGGATCTAACTGGATCGTTGTATGCTCACTTCGCAAGCCAAGCGAAAACTTGTAGACGACCGCTTTGAATGATCAACATTTCTGGTGGTATTCATCAGGTTTGTCTGATCTCCCTTTCGTGCTCATTTTTACCATGAGCTACATCTTAGCAAATGCACTTGATTTTCTTCGTGAAGTATGCGGGCAATTTTGCCTTTCTCAGTCCATTCTAGAAAGACGTATAGGCCATGCTGAACAAAGTGACCAACCAGGCTGGTTTGTATGGAATGTATTTTGCAGAGTGCTGCTTGAAGATAGACAATCTCATTCCCACGTTCTTCAGCGCAAACAGTCCTCTTTAAAATGTGGACGCGTGTTTTATTCCGGCTAATTTGCGTAATCTATGACCTCAAAATGTATCAGTTTTCCGTTGAAAAATGTGCATATAACACTAATGAGCATTCCGTTTCATTCCGTAGTTCGATGACGTGGCTTGTTCTCGAGGAAAACATTAACCGATTTGCTAGTTTTACCACGAAGTAGCTCACATCATGCCAGACGACGGTGCGAGCAACGCAGCCGTTTTCCGCCGCGTAGTTCTGACCGTACGAAATTAGCAGTCAGCTGATCCATCTATATAAATGCATTACCTGCGATTCACAAGGCTCCTACAACTTATATCGGTTGGCAGTTTGCTACACCAGCTATTAGTTACTCAGACCACCAGCTATTGTGAACTAATCGTTGGTAATCAAGCGATTATTTATTCCTAACATTTGAAGTTTCAGACTATTTCGTTCAGCAACGTGAATATGTGTCACCCATCCGGGTGAGGAAAGTGTGAGCCCCGGCTACTAAGGACTACAGAGATGCAGACAGTTGCTGGCCGACGTCCAAGAAGCTTCCAGTTCTTTTAGTTAGCTTTATTTTACCAAATCTTTTGCTTTTCTCACAGTATTTTTCATAACACTACTTCACATTCTGTAAGCTGAATGATGGTTCACATCACGTTGTCGTTTGGTCAGGCACACAACCTTTCTGAGTGGATGAGAAAATGAAAACAGTAACAAATTATTGAGTACAAAATCAGTGCACATTCTGCCTTCTTTGGAATGTGTGGAAGCCGTAAAAATTAGCTGTTCAATTCCTGTTCTTGATCCGTCAAAGGAAATGGCGGTTGCCCTTTATTCACTCTGAACTACTTTATTTCACTATATATTTTTTTTACCCGATTTGTCGTTTGTTTGTGATCGTGCATTAAGTTGGGGTTGATGTTCATCCTTGATGTTATAACGCTCATTACTTTCATACTCTGGACCACGTACATTTACCGTGTGATTTTTGCGTCGAATTTATTGATAGTATCACGCAAAAATTTACAGAGACTGAAGTACAATGTCAGAAGTCTACTGTATCCAAGACTGCTAATGACTTATCACTATCAAACATACTGTCCCTGCCTGTTGTTACCATACCCATCCAGTAAAAGCAACTTGTATCATTTTTGCTATAGTGACTGATCAGATGGGAGTGGGATGTCCGTCTACAGCACATTTCACGTTCTATTACGGGACAGAGTTTAATGACCACCATGTTCACACAGGCGTGAATTCAGGCACTGGTACATAACTTTTAACAGGCTCAAACTGAGCAGCGATTTGACTATAAAATCTATTCATGCTAGCAAAAGTGACCATATTAAGACAGTCATTGCAAACAGACCGTCAACATGGAGGGGATATTGATGAATATGGAATTTGGATCAGCTTTTGTAACGGAAACGGCCCTATTGACAAAAGGATACGCATAAATCAATGAGACAAGAAGGTAGAAAACACACTAAGAGATAAACTGAAAAGCCGCGTACACGTCTACCGACTGACCTCCACACCAGGTGGGTATAACAGTCGTTTGCTCCGTTGGCCGGAAGCTTCCTGTCATCATAACGGTTAGATTACAACACATCACACGTTAGTGATGCCGCGAGCCGCCACCTCTCTTTAGATTGCGCTGTTAAGTGGGGTGACACTGGTCCACAGGTAGATAGAATTTGGCAGATTCTGACCTCATTGTACGCATGCAAAAAGGACACACGAGGACATACATAGTTATATATCTGATGTTTATTTGTAGAAAATATGCAGACTTAGGGTTATTATGTGCAAAACCAAACGGAAAATACGTCTGATATCGTCCATCTGTATACTAATCTCAGTACTAGTGAGGCATGAACGTGCATCTGGATATTGAAGTAACCGAAGGAAAGATACCAGAAAAAACATTGGAGCGCACTGCGGAATTAAATGGTTCTCGGTAACTAAAGAAACTGGACATTGACAACCATTGCAACTGTGACGTCCTGGGACCAGTGTTACATTCAAATTAGTGTATTCTCTTGTTGTCATGTTGAACCGTATATCCTCGCGTGTTAGCTTTCTGAATAAATGATCTTTAAACCGTCAGCGTTCTCGGCCCACAAAACTAATGTATCCATTCTTGATAGTTCGCTGACTATATATCTGGCAGTATGTTACGGGTTTGGGTTAGCCTAACCTTGAGAACGCGAAGTCGATGTCAAGGTTTGTGTATTTCATATCTTTCATGTATACTTGAATAATACTCCCCATCTTCGGGTGATGCTCAAAGTCAGCACGTAAAAGGTTGTTCTATTGTACGGCTCAATCACAACTCATGGCTGGGGTTTGGAATAACTGATCGAGACACTCATTTCAATTTCTGACATTTATCAATGAAACAGACTATATGAGCACACAAAGAATGATTCACACGATAGCCACCTTAGTTCGCCTATAACGTCGATTTCAACGCCCATTGTATGTGCATTTACACCGGTGTAGCCATCCGTCTAATCGCATAAATTATCGCTTCCTCAGCTGTGCAGTGCTCTACCGACATTTCTTGCAATATACTGAAAAGACGATATGCACGAAGAAGCACACAAGAACGATTTTGTAGGTGTTCTTGTGAGCCACTAATCTTCCCCGTACTTGTGTCATGAATGTCTTCTTGACTTGGAATCGAACTGTTTATCTGTTTTCCACTTGTCAACCAGTGTAAGGTGACTCACTCAATCAGCGATCCATTTCAACGATTCAACTTTACCGAACAAATTAAACTCCCCATTAACTTTGCTACCCAGCACGTTATCACCCGCTACGTTGTCGGACAATTAAATGGACAATGTGAATTAACCAACCACTCCGATGCATAAATATGTCAGTACGCTAACATTCATTATTCATCTCTTGGGTGAGCCGAATGAGTGTGCTTTTTTTTCAACGTTTATTGTCTGTGCACATCCTATATCTAAACCAACCAACAATCAGCACACAGTGAAAACTACTCATTCAGTTTGTCCCCAATTTGACTAATCAAGACTTGTAGACTGTTTCAACATGTGAAATCGACCAGCCGGTTTATTTATGCCATACATAAGGCGAAAACTGGGTTGTCCATGTTCGTTGATGATCGATTTCAGTGGGTCGATCTATTCCATTATCGGTTGATCGTGGTCTACAGATTTATAAGCCGTGAGGATGGCGCCACTGAGGGAGTGACAATTTTATCTAGGTACGACTTAATAACTTAATAGAAGCCAAACAGGTGGATTCTGAAATGGCGCCAATCACGCGATTTCACCATAAAGAAGGATGCTAATACTGAGGTGTGACTGTAGCGTAGATATCCGTTTTCCGGTCAATATTGGACTGTAAAATATCCGATCAGCTGTGCTGTGTACAATTAGTGGTGAATGGGTGGCATCCGTCACGCGGTAGTAGTTGACGACTGACGACATCCATGTGCCCTGGAGTGTGTAACTTGTGACAGAATATGGTGTGTGTATTCTTAATGTATCCCCGGTGGTAACGAAAGTTGGACGAACTAAGAGGTGACCGATGATATTTACGTAAAATAGAGGCGAATTGCTGGACGGAGAAGCGTAGACGTTTTTTGGAATACTCACTAATGATAACCTGCTGTTTGCTGCTTGCCAAAGTTAATTTAACGTCGATGTAGTTTGTGCAACTACAAGTTGGGCTGCTTTAACCGACTGCATGACCTACTCTCCAGTATTGTTGAAACTTCCTCGCTTCCAAACCGTTGTGCGCTTACAACTATTCCTTACATCCGAACCATACCTATGAGTATTCTGTTGTTTCTTATCAAACGCAGTCTCTTACTAATTGAATAGTATTCTAACAAACACTGAGGGCAAAATTAAATCGTTAGTTCTTTAGCCCATTTGCTGAAAATATTATTATGTAACGATTGAATGTCTGACATTCGAGATGCAAGATGCAGTTCCACCGCCAGCACCATCACTCTTAATAAAACAGCGAATCACCAGATACGCTCTAGATGAATTAATACTCAGCCAGTAGGTTATGCGAAACAACTACCAATTGGCCTAACTTCAAAAAGCTACCAGGCTGTTAATAATTGTGAATACGAAGGGTAGTGTAACAAACAACGACACAGGTTTCCCTTAATCAGGTTCGTTAAAATGTACTTCACACTGCGTATCCAAAAAGCCAATAGTCAAAAATAACGGCACAAAGTAGCTTATTGTCTACCATACACCTCTTCTAAACGTTTGCTATATTAAAATAGTATAACCTGGAAGTGACCAAACCGTCTTCAGTTTACATTGTCTACCTGCAGTGGAACAGAAAAATTGCATAGTTTTTCCAAAACGTACAGCTTTTGATCGTTTCGTTGACGGACAACATGTGGTTCAATGATTCAGTTTATGAGTCTTTGATAGTAGTAAATATTAGGATATAAGAGACTTGTTTTGAAAATAAACAGTACGTATGATACATCATCAAGACTACCTACACATAACTTCACACAACATTTCAAATTTACACACTTACCGGTTGTTGAGTAGAGCAGCACAAAGAACTCACAGACCAAAGCCGATCGCATTGCAGTCACTAAGACGGGCACGCAGGATGTAACTTTGTAAACGCCCTGGAAGTCTGCCGGCATAAGCCAAATATTTGCGTCAGTATGAGACTCTGCAATGATGAAAAACAATCTTTATTATGGTGTTCCAGTCCACGTGACACGCGTGAAATAGGTGAACAACCGTGGCCTGATATGATTGCGCTGAATTGTCCAATCAGTGCTGACGTGATAAATCGTGCGGCGATTCGCGGTCAAGCTGGTTATTCTGTTGAAGGGTGAGAGACGAACGTATCCATGCAATGTCGATGCAATTTAGCTGTATCAAATGGAATGACTAAATGACTCTCTTGTCACAAAATAAACGTCCTCTTGTCCTGATTTTCATCTCACCGGGTGACAAACTGAAATACGAAATCGGTGGTCGGTTGCGATGGTTGTTCAATTTGTACAAAATGATAGTGTTACTGACACGACAATAACGTAAGAAACCACTTATTCAGGCAGTTGTTTTCGGCACTTTTAACTACAAAAACAAAGAATGTGCGAATCATCTATTAAAATCAAAACAAGTGGCATGTAATAGAATGTCAAAGGCATGGACGAGTCAATCTGTCGGAGAAGACTAGAGGATTAGTGAACGCGCTTCGGTTGAACGCGTGCCCTACTACGGCTAGAGATATGAACTTGTTCGGGCTTCATGTAGTTCGGTGATAGTTACCAAGCATTTGAAGAAGTACGAACTGCTTTTGAGTTCATCGAAAGGAACAGTAGAGCTTGATTGGAGCATCGATCGCCATTGATAACGGTCGCGTTCTGGTAGCTTTAAAGTACTGAGAGTAAATTCGTACTATGTCAAACTATATTTGGTTATTACCAACCAGGAACTATCTTCGCTGGAGATAAAGCTTCCTCAATCATTACAATGACGTACAAACAGTCGAATATGGAATGCGGGTGAACCAAGTTAAACTACACTTATCACGGTGATACGTGGTGTGTAGCGATTATAACATAATAACATTTCGATAGTCGCATTCATCTGTACCTTTTTGATGATTTTGTTTTCCCATCTACTTTTGTTTTGGTCAAACTACCCATTTTGTAACATCCGTCCCGGGGCTGAAAAAAACACAACACGCTCCGTGCCACGCTAGCTTGACGTATCTCTCGGTACGCTCAATTTCCCAGCGTCAATAATAATACACGAGGGTCAATGCGCTGAGTCCTGGTTTTTCATTGTCGACCGGTTGTCGATAGTGAACACTGATTGGGTTTTATTTTGTTGGACAAGTTCCAACAGGTGTATTGAGAAGAAGACATTTCTTGTACCTTTACGGTCTGCTGTGCAGTAGATTAGCCTTGCAGGTGTAATGAGTTCTGTGATCTCGACCTGTCTCGGAAGTCCTAATCGCGGGGTTATCGATTGGAGTTAACAGGCAGTAACTGTGTCTCCTCTCGAGACGATCGGGCAACCTGATCATTGCTCACAAGCCAGAGTGGTTGAGCGTTCAGATTTCATAATCCGGTCGTGTCTAATGTGAGGTCAATGGCGCGCTGGTTAACACGGCTGCCTCATGTTTGGAATGTCCGATCAAATGTGAGTGATGGTCAACTTGAAGATTAGCATGTGTTTATTAGGTAGTGTAATTGATCTTCAGAGATATTGTTTGCAAACACGCATCATGGATGGGGAATATCCAGAACAGGTACTGACATGTGTCGGGGGCTGGAGACTACATATGAGTTGGCAGCTACTCGGGTTCGGTGGCGTAACTGTTGTTCTCGTTTGGTGAAGTTGTCTGTGAACTAAGTGTATTTAGTGAAGTGGGGCAGTGAAAGCTCTAAGGAATCTTTCCTGCGGAAGACGCCTTGGTTTCATTTATAGCTTGGTTGTTTGTTTGCAAGGTGGAGGCACCTTAATTTTGAATGTTGGAATCCAGACGCAACTATTTTTACTAATCAGGTCCCTTCTTGTCCACTTCAATTTATGGTCTCTTCCTGTGCAGGGTTTTCTTTCTACTTCATGGTTGTGTGACCCTGATGTCCCGTTGTCTGCATTGGTGTGTGTATGTGTGATGCGTCATCGACTGTTCCAAACGCAGTGTGTGCGGATCTATCGATAACTATTTGAATCGGTCATTCTACGGACAATGGGACCTAACCGTTTGTTCATCTCTTGTTCAAACAGTATAATCTCACTTGGATTGACTGCTCTGTACTTGCTTACGTTGTTGTTGTAATAAACCGTTTAATTACTCTACTATCATTCTGTCAGAACAGCAAACATAACGTGGCGAGGGGAATGGAATCAGTTGGATTTTGGCAGATTTTCTCAGTGCACCTTTCCCATATTGGAACCTACCTACGGAAAAGCCTACTGCCGAACAACGGTAACACTCATTTGTTCACGGGGCTCAATAAGAACCGGAGTTCGGATGATATTTTAGAAATTAACTTACGCCACCCCTACCTCGGTCAAGAAGGACAATGACAATTTGACAACTTACAATTACAAACCAAACAAGATTAACCATCGGTACTGGAATCACTAGACAACACACGAAGGGGTCGACAGCATGTTTTACAACACTCCATGAATAGGGACGTAGTCATTTTCAGTAGTTAGGTCCCTTCCCGTCCCCTTCTTTTTCCTTCTCTCTTTCTATATAGGGTTTGCTGTTTCTTCATGGTTGTGTGGCAGTTAAGCATTAGTGTTAACCGCTGATGTATTGCTGTCTATGATGATGATGATCTGGTGACTTCTCTCGGTTCTCACAGACTGTGCTTACTGATAGATCCCGCAGAATCTTGAACAACCAATGTTTACCCAAGGGGTTGCTGTCGGCATTCATGACGAGAAAATGCACGAGCAATTGCCGCCCGAATATGAGCAAAACTTACCATAAGAAAAGGCTTGTGATATCATGCACTAACTTGCTAATTTGGTCAAAAAGCTTGTAGAATTTTCCTCTATGGAACGTACATTACACAAATATCGTAAGGAGTTTTGCTGCTATCGTTGTGGTGAATAGCACTCGAAACGGACCGTTTGTCCATACCTGAATTCGATTCGTCGATTTTGTAAGAAGAGCCGTATCCAGAAAGCGTTTATCTAAACGTTTGCTTGAACGTTTTCTACTTTCAGATCAACTAAAGCAAATGACAAGGGCTCGAATATTCAGTGCATTAAAAATGCGATTTCAATCACAGTCAGAGAACAACGTCAGACATAACGTTTAGTGCCTCTCGAAGCGTAAATGAGCAGAAAGTTGCATCCGAGCTCGACGCTGGATCGGCCGTTACGCTGCTGCGATCACATGTCTCACCATATCTTACAAATATGGACCTACCAAAAATTCGTTCACGATTCCTTACTAACCAGACGGTGCATGTTAACGGTACCTTCCTTTTGGTATGTCTTATAACAGTTGCACATTCATGTGATTGAACTACCGCGTCCAAATATACTTGGTCGAGACTGGATCAAATATCGTCCTGGTAACCTATTAAATATTAATACAATTAACGTTCAATCGTGGGTATCCATATCATTGAGCGCACATACGAATTTGTTCGGTCAGACAAAGTTTGGAAAGCTTCGTAACTATGCTACACACGTGTAGCTCACACAGAAAGCAATGCCGAAGTTCTAGAAGGCCCGAACAATGCCGCACGCTCTTCGTAATCGATTCGAAAATGAAATACGTTAGCTGCAGAAAAGAGTTAAATTCGTCCAGTATTTAAATTAGGCTATGCCCGTAGTACCCGTATCAAGACCCGACAGTACATAAAATAACCGTAAACCGAGTGTTACGACCAGATCGTTATCCCATAACAGAAGTGTAGAAGATACAGGCATCTTTATGTGGTGGTGAACTTTTCACAAGATTGGACTTGAATCACATATCGACAGCTTGAACAAGATGGAGATTCGCATCTTTGTACTGCGATTAACACCCATCTACTGCCCGCTGTTTTCAGCGTATCATTGACTCTCTAGTGTCTATCTTGATGACATTCTGATCATTGGGTGTACTACTGAACAGTATCTACAGACTTTGGACTTGGTCTTGAAGAGAGTGTCAAATGCAGACTTTGTATTGAAAAAAGTGTGATTTCCTAATACCTAGTGTACAATACCTCGAGTGTAATCTGTCAACCGAAGGCCTACAATAACTCGAAGAGGAACTACGGGCTCTACTAGATGCACTGTCATCTGAAAACATGCGCGAGTTTCGGTCGTTCTTGATAGAGGTAACACAGCATTCTCTATTCAGATCTTCCACGGTGAAGCATTTTCACTCCTTTTTTCAGCCTCTGTGAACAAGCAAAATCTGGCGGTAAAATGAAATTCATGAGACTGCTTTCAACAAAAGTGAACAGACTCTTACTTCATCACGTGTTCCAATACGTTATAATCCATAGGAACCAGCTGTACTTCCATGCGATGGTTCTTCATACGGTCTTGACGTCGTGTTATTATATATGTTTCCAATTGGATCGCAATGTCCCATCTCCTAAAGTTCCCGGACGTCGAGCGAGAAACCGTAGCTAACCTACTTGGTGCAAACGATTTCACCAATACGATTTCGGACAAAGTTCACAATTTTTATGGACCACAAACCCCTTATTTCGTAACTGGGTGAGAATGAAGCGACATAACAAACGGCATCCCCTCGGACGATTCGCTACTTTCTCATTATATCTGCTCATAACCACAAAATTCTGCACATTCACCCGGATGATTCAATAGTGTTGTTGATGCCCTAAGTAGGTTGCTGTTATCAGACAGGTCGTCTACAGAATCCATCCCTATTACATCGACAGATAAACGAAGAGAAACAAAGACTCTGTGCTGGTCTTAACCATCAGCAGGTAGGGTGACCAAAATGGCCACCTGACGAACTTGTACCTTTCTGATTTGGAATGACAGAATTAAGCCCTCAAAATGGATATTGGTTTTGAGGAGCACGCCTGGTGATTCCGAGGAAACTGTGACCATACATCTTTACTGAACTCCATGATGGTCACTCAGACATCGTTGAGATTAGATCGATGTCCCGTGTTTACGTGTGTTGGCTCAGGCTGGATGGTGACGCTGTCTGTGGTGAATAGGGGGATTTGGGTTTTATATAAATAAAAAATCACCTACAATTGTCCACAGCTGTCACACCTCCATAAACTTTCCAATCGGCCTCTTCCGGTAAGAAGCACTAGATTCAAGTTTTGCTTTTGTTAAAGTTCGTCGGTAGTGCATATCCTTGCCACCACCTGAAACTGAACTCCGTGTTGACAACTGGGCTATTGACCTCACGTTAGGCACAACCGAATTATCATATGTGAACACTCATCCACCTTCGTCTGTGAGCAACGATCAGGCTACTCGAGTAGCCCGAGAGATGACACAGTAACTGTCCTGTTTAATCTACATGAATTGAGTCAAAGAAACTTGTCATTGTTAGAATTGTCATACCACCATACCCGTTAGCGCACTGTTCTGTTTAACTTGCGTTGGGGACCACATGGCTCATTAAACCGTCTTCCACGTTTCAAGTGTTTTCGCTTTTATCAATCAGGCGAACTGACACGCTCGCGGTTTAGTGGAGGTGTGTGACGGGTTGAACCCGCCATGCTCACCAAAAGCCATACAGGCGGTCGGAGCACCAGCAAACGGATTTGGTCATACTCATATTTGAAACAGTTTGTTCCCTTTATGAACTTGGATAAAACAACGAGAAGACGCAATTCATGTGATGTTCTTATGTAGCTGCAGTATGAGCTACATAGGGAGGACAAACCGATAACTAGCCGTTCGTATCAAGGAGCATGTACCCAAATGGCTGGAGACGCAATTAGAAACTCCAGGAGCCTGTATAGATGCCGATGGACGAAACCCCACATCTTCCGTCGCAAGGCACATAATACAAACAGGACACATAGTCAAAGTTTCTGACGCGTTCTCGGTGATCTTTCGGAGCAACCGGAAACGCATACTCCAGTTTGCTGAGGCTTTGGCCAATGAACGTCACAGTCCCCCCTTGTGTGTTCAAAAACAACTTGTGTTGACACTGCGGCTACCCTGGTGGTCAGCAGTCCCACGATTGTGATTTTCATTTTTCGTGTCTGTTTGTTTAATCCCTTAAGCCATGACTTCCGCTCTGTGGAATTTTGACTCGTTTAAAATTAGTTACATGTCCATGTGTGATCATAATGTACGAAATGTTACTCCGGAGAACATCACATGAATTGCGTTTTCTCGTTGTTTTGTTCATACTCATATTGTGTCAGTGGTTAAGTCGTGTCCATTATGCCACCAAAGCCACGTCAGACACACTTCAGACCGTTGAATCTATGGAAGTTCAGACTGTTGATAATAAAAGATGGTTATAATTAGACGTGTGTTCGTTGTTTACGAACGTGTCGCTCAGAACGACAATTGGTCGAATGATAGGAAATCTGGAACGCAAGATGAGCAGCTCAGAGACCTCTTGTTAGTTTGTACGCAGAACATTCAGTTTTGGTCTGATGGGAAAATCAGTCACCAAAAGAATGGGGTCATAATGGGCTAACTCCTAGACCTATTGCTGGCCGCATTTTGATTGGGGTGGTTGAACAAAAGGTTGACAGGATTCATTGAACAGTACGTACTGTAAAAGTGGTATGTAGGTGACACTGTCTGCATCATTGATAGCAATATTGACGCTGACTCCTTATTATCATTGACTGATTCAGCCAACAGGAAGCTGAAGTTCACTATGGAAGTGTAACGAGACGGAAGATTGGCTGTCCTTGATGTTGCACTATTGAAACACCTAGCTGGATTGATTCAAAGCGATATACGTAGGAAGCGGACATGGACTGGCCAACATACCCATTTTTTACAGTTCTATTCCAGTGAACTAGAAACGGAACTTGATAAACTGTCTAACGAACCGAATCTACCAATTTTTTACTCGTGAAATGTTAGAGAAAAAGCTCAGGCTCCTACGTGATAACGTTTCGTGCTAATGGATATCCGGACAACTTCCTCTCTCGGAATATGCAACAAAGAGAACCGCAAGGCCACGAATTATCTGCCAGATAGAAGATCCTTTATATGGGCTTTTCACACAAATGTGGATTATCGGGCATTTCATCGACCAAAAGAGTTCACACAGCCCTGAAGATAACATTCATCTTTAACGTTCATCTTTAAGCCAGTTCGACGTCTTCACCTCAAAGACGTAGTGCCAAGTAGTGCCACCTCATTTTGCATCTACTCCTTCTGGTGTTTCTGTCGAGTAAGTTACATTGCTCGCACAACGAGGCACTTGTCGGAAAGAATACACGAACACTATCTTGCTTGGTTGATGACCAGACAACAGCTCAATTTTTACCCATCTGGTCGACTCGGGTCACAGGGTCAGTTTGGATCTCACATTTCAACTGACCTATCGAGTCAAAAGTGTTCACATCACAGGTCTGAAATATATCGTGGTCGCTGAGTTGGCTGTCGTAATCCGGCTGCGAAACCAAAATCTGTGAGTGCAGAATTTTTTCGCCCAAGCGCTGAAGTTACCAAGGTCTGCTGTCTTTGGAACAATTGAAACTGCACTGCAGTAACCATGCCGTAGTACCCAAGTGACACTAGATTCACAATGAATCAGGTTCCACAAAATCTTGACTTGATAACTAATTTCATATTTATTGTGATTTATTTAGCCCAAGGATGACATCGAAAAAGAAGCTGTTCTCCACATTCTCACCTCTGATGAAATCTGCAGGTACATTTGAACAGAACTCTAGGAAATTCACGCACTAGTACCTCACTACATGTAAAAGTCGAATATGTTGTATGAGGATATACATATACCACAGAAACTGAGATTAGGCTTGCTCGACTAGCGTTACTAGGAGATGACCATTAACGAGGTATACTCTATCCAGAAGTATGGTGACTGTTAGCTAAGTCGACCTTGTAGAATAAGCTTGGCCAAATTAGGAGAAGTTAGCCGGTTGTCCACACGGAACACCAGACTTAGTCAGTCACTTAATTTACCATGTATTCATTAACTTTGGTCGGGATGGCAAAAAATTCGTTTCGCTTAGCAAGTTTTCGCGCAGCAGCACAGCACACTTTTCGTCACCTTCTGGCGCACATATTCACAAAACATCTGAACAGCTGGACATCGTAAAGCAAGGAAACAGGTTGAAATTTTTGCTGTTGTTTTAAACTACTTTGTAGTCTATTTCTGTCACATAAAGATGGAAACAACGGAACATTATGTCATATAAGAGCATGGTTGACATTCCCCTTCCCCTGAACAGCTCTATGGGTAGACCAGGACATGTTTCAGCTTTTTGTTACAAGTTCTATTTGTAGAGCTCTCCTTCAAACCAATTCAACTTCTCCGACAAACTGGTAGAGCTGAAACGCATAAACAACCAGATTCCTCAGTCGTTATAGACCTCCCGATCGCCGGCAACCCTATCAATCCACCTTGTATATTCAAAATCCCGCTGAAGCAATTGCAATCAATCGACTCTAACCAGCTCTCTGTGTTTAGAAACAACTGTTTGTTAACTTGACCCTTCCCCGGACTTATTGACTTATCCTAACCCGCTTGCTGATTTTCCACGTCCCTAGTTGTTCGCTATGAAAAACTCATCTATGTTATTGTAAATCTGGTACTGATGAGTCAATACGAAATGCCTGCATCTTCTAGTTTTCATGTTCTAACTGCATTCTTCAAACTGTTCGAGGGAACCCATTGTTTCGTATCTTTACTAGTCCAGGCTACGCGGATCGCTTGACAGTAACGGCGATGTTCAATATTAATATGGTTCATTAAGAGTACATATCACTACATCCTCTTACAAATTGTGCATGCGTTAGAAAGCTTTTCTTTCGAATACACAAGTGGGAGAGCGTACGTGAACAACAGTTCCTCACTATGAGGTTGCAAAATATAATTAGAAGAAAAATTATCGTGTCCAAATTTGGGATTNATGAATATCGATGTAGATGCGGAGCATCCTACATAGGCAGGACTGAGCGCCAGTTGCGAACCAGGGTCACGGAGCACATCCCGAAGTGGGTCAGGGAACAGATTACGCGAACACATGATGTCACAGCCGCGCATAGAAACAAGGAGCCTGCATCGTCCATTGCGCGTCATATCCTAATGACGCAACACCAATGTGACCCCACAACGGCATTTCGCGTTATCTACTCAACGTCACACAGGCGAACACTGCGTTATGCCGAAGCGATTGCAATCCGAAAGTTCAAACCCGTGTTGTGTGTTCAGAAACAACTGTTTGTAGGGTTGTCGCTACCTTGGTAGTGACAGTGATTGTGCACTCTGACAATTGTCTTTCTCTGGTATCTTGTTCTCTTTCTCATACTGATATATAAATGGTCTGTAGTATGCACTCGTAAAGATGCAGCGAAATTTGTCCGGATCTAAATCGTGCAACATCAGCCTACTGTCTTCTTTATTCATATACATATACCACAGAAACTGAGATTAGGCTTGCTCGAATAACGTTACTAGAAAATGGCCATTAACGAGATATACTCTAGCCAGAAGTATGGTGACCGTTAGGTAAGTCGACCTTGTAGAATAAGCTTGGCCAAATTAGGAAAAGTTAGCCGGTTGTCCACACGGAACACCAGACTTAATCAGTCACTTAATTTACCATGTATTCATTAACTTTGGTCGGGATGGCAAAAAATTCGTTTCGCTTAGCAAGTTTTCGCGCAGCAGCACGGCACACTTTTCGTCACCTTCTGGCGCACATATTCACAAAACATCTGAACAGCTAAACATCGTAAAGCAAGAAAACAGGTTGAAATTTTTGCTGTTGTTTCAAACTACTTTGTAGTCTATTTCTCTCACATAAAGATGGAAACAACGGAACATTATGTTATATAAGAGCATGGTTGACATTCCCCTTCCACTGAACAGCTCTATGGGTAAACCAGGACAAGTGTCAGCTTTTTGTTACAAATTCTATTTGTAGAGCTCTCCTTCAAACCAATTAAACCTCACCGACAAACTGGTAGAGCTGAAACGCATAAACAACCAGATTCCTCAGTCGTTAGAGACCTCCCGATTGCCGATAACCCTATCAATCCACCTTGTATATTCAAAATCCCGCTGAAGCAATTGCAATCAATCGACTCTAAACAGCTCTCTGTGTTTAAAAACAACTGTTTGTTAACTTGACCCTTCCCTGGACTTATTGACTTATCCTAACCCGCTTGTTGATTTTCCACGTCCCTAGTTGTTCGCTATGAAAAACTCATCTATGTTATTGTAAATCTGGTACTGATGAGTCAATACGATGTTCAATATTAATATGGTTCATTAAGAGTACATATCACTGCATCCTCTTACAAATTGTGCATGTGTTAGAAAGCTTTCCTTTCGAATACACAAGTGGGAGAGCGTACGTGAACAACAGTTCCTCACTATGAGGTTGCAAAATATAATTAGAAGAAAAATTATCGTGTCCAAATTTGGGATTCTAGCCACATGGCTTCTCTTGTTTGCTAGTAAGCAGTTAAGTGATTCTGGTCAATATACATTCCCATCTCCGTCGCCAAATGTCACAATTTAGAGAACCACGTCAATCTGCGGGCCTGACACGCAGCCGGCCCAGAGTAGAACAAGACGTGACGACAATAGCGCGTAGCTTTATCGAACACGAGGGTAGGGCGCCAAAATAATGATGACAGGTAAGACAAGCAGTCACCCAATCGATTGTGTGGTAACACGACTGGAGCGTTCAGGGCCGGTGTGTGTGGGAGAGAGAGACACGCGTTAACGATTAGACAGGTGACGTGCGGACAACAGTAGACGCAGATTCCACATTACACCACTCACAAATGACGGTGCCTTCCGCACTTTCATAATAGATTAACCTGACTGGATAGTCCAAATAAATGCGGCAGCAACGATCTGTTGTTATTGCTGTTCAGTCAGCGTCTTTCTGTCAGTGCCTCTCTGATCTCCCGCGTTCTCATGAGTCAGTCGTCCTGATCACCACGCGACTGGATTACAATATGCAAAAGCCCAATCACATTTGTTTGTGAACAGTGCTCAGGTTGTCCTGTTGCCTACCGTTTGACACACACTTAACACTTCCGTATAAACTGAAATCATAAAACCTATTAAACGTGTCGAGCCATATTTCAGTTACTGTTGAGCTATAGGGGATTTGGGTTAACAAATTTGTTCGAAATCCAAATCCGGGACGGTGCAAGAATATGCACAACCGACGGACTCTAATAAGCGTGAACCTAGAGCACAGCGCTTCTTTACAAAATGAGAAGACCAAGACCTCCAGTGATAATAACTGTCCCTTCACATTTTTTGCGCAAAATGAACCAGGTTCGACGACGTCATGACTCACTGTTTAGACGTAACTATGAGATCTTTCTGGAACGTCGCTGGTCCCTACGAAACGAGCACTCTTCGGTTAATGTCATCACTTGCGTACGAGCCTGGCATTTTGTGCAAGAGTTCATCAACATGCGTGTGGAACGTGCATCTCGTTTATGCTGACATGTAAGTAGTGAAAATTTCTCTTCTAAACTATTTTTACACCTCGATTTTAACGCGTTTAATTATCAGGATTCATAATTGTGTGTATAAACATGAATCTTGTTGAAACCATCTGCAGAGGTCCAACGAAAAAAGTGATGGGTTCAAAATAAGTCTTCATCCGAAAAGGATGACAACATTACACAGGTTCTCAATACACAGTAGACGCCCCTGAGATAGATTGATCTTACGCTACAAAAGTATCCACTTGTCTGGTCGCTGATCAGATAAGCTTCCCATTAAGCACGGACAATGAAGGCAAAGTTTTCGTCAATCCGGAGTTGTATTGATAAAACTTCCTTGTGGATGAGGTCTGTTCGCTCTGTAACACACTACCTAATTCTGTGGTCACGGCTGAAGTGGCTGAGGAGTTCAAACTGTACCATATAGCTAAATAAGCGAGGGTAAACTGGCGCCAAGTCTATTTTATCATCACGCATTCGAATACGCTTATAGTGCTGGTTACTGCTGAGACACGGTGCGGCTTCAGTGTGTTTGGACGTCATGTTTCCCTTCTTCAACTGCCCTAACTTGCACTTAAAGACATTTCTTTTACAATTTGCAGCCGTCAATGATACTCACGATGACAAGAACTCACGTGCATTTGACCTTTCTCTGTTAGGTCCAACCCCATGAATTTGTGTTCATCTTTCCCACTGAAATCAATACGCCGCTAAGTTGAAAGATGTTACAAGTGGGTTTCTACTCGAGTTTTGTCAACTTATCGGAGATCATTTAACACTCGGCAAAAATGATTGTATATTATGATGAAAATGCAGTTCCAGTGACTCCAGTTAGGTGGTGGATAACCGTTTCTACCTTCTTGAGCCTCATCAGCACTACGCGTATTTGGTACTCGAACCCACTACCCAGGAGTTAATGCCAAAACGTTAAGAATGTGTCTGGGAAGTGGCCAGTTCCCCGAAAATATGGTGTGACAAAAACTAACAAAGTACACTGGCGAGTGACCTTCATAGTTGGCACGGTCATGCGCCACTTCATCCTTCAACCGTTGTGTCAAATTCCTGGCGCCTCACCTACGCCTACATCCCGCCTACGTGCATCGCTGTGCTGTTTGGCTCATCCTTCGGTCCACCTTTGAGTTGGTCTCCTGATTGGTCACAAACCCTTTGGATATGATCTGGTCTGTGACCGTGTTGTCTTCGGAGTGAGTGAGGTGGGGAGCTCTGACCGGAAGCCAGTCTTCTCTTTGTGTTTGTGCGTTAGCCTCGGGTGGTTGGGTTGGCCGGGAAGTTTCGAACTAGTCGTGCATATTCATAGTCCGTTGTTCATTATCGTTGACTGTATGTTCCGTTATACGCCGTTTCGTTGGCCGTTATTCCGTTATCTGTTTATGTGCTCGCAGGCCGTTGAACCAGTTTCAAGAGAATGGTAGTTCGGACGCTTATTCACCAGAATACAGTCACTATCACCGAGCCTACAAGTGGGTGCATTCCATGGTGGCCCAACACTGTGACAATTACTCAGATTGTGGGTTTGTGTGTAGGCATGCAAAGTGCTCTTAATACCTAACGAGGTCGAAATGGTCGTCCGTCACTTCGATGGTAGTGAACAGAATCAAGTGTTAATTCGAACTTCCCTGTTCTGCTTGAGGCCGTGGTGAATGCATGTGAGTTTGCGGACCAAACAGAACAGGCCTGTCAACTTCAGCCTATGGGAAGAAGCAATGAGATACAGCAATTGTGAGTGCTTATCAGGAGTGTGAAGATCAGCAGAGGTTGTTCATTGAGTTACGACGATACTTAACACCAGATTTGATTCACGCATTTTGAACCTGATTGCTGTGACAACCAGGTGAATTTACTGCGACCTTTTTGACAGTAAGGGAAACATCGTTAAGGGGATTTGACTTTGGTTGGCAATAAGACGATGAGTTCATCTCACATATCGTGCAGAGAACAGAAACAGGTTAGAGGCGATACTAACTCGTGAAGACACGCCGACTTACTTGAACATGTTTATGATTTTCACACCCCATCGGACGGCAAACCGGACTATAGGCGCTATGTTCTGAATGGCACTGGTCAGTTCAAGTTGATGTGTACATCTACTGTGTAGATGGTAAGGAAGGTGTACCTGATCAACTCCAATACCAAAGTCTAACAAGTAGTCTAACCGTTGTGAATATTAGAGAGTAAATTTGTCATTAGACTCTCATTAACTCTCACTTCTCAACGACGTATGGTTGTAGGATAGGGCACGGGACCCAGTCCGTGCATTAACAGATCGACCAGTCGATTTGGCGTAACTGACACCAAGTGTACGTTGTGATTTGGAACCATTCATACAGTCCATCTTCTAGTAACAATATGGATTGAAAAAAGTTACATGGTGCAACTGTGGTGCTAGTTTTGGTGGAATGATATATTGAGCCTGAAGTTGCAAAGTTGAGCTATGCGGTTATTTTGGTATTGATATGTTCGCTGAGCTTGGCATTTAGGTTGCAAACGTTTCATCACCAAGCGAGCTGACATCATCAATGCGTAAGTGTTTCAGCGTATAGTGTTGAGCGTAGGTCAACTCACCCTGCTATATATGAGCAGGGATCCATCGAACTTCACCTAACCTCACGCTCAAAACTATACGCTGAAACACTCACGCACTGATGATGTCACCTCGCATGGTGATGAAACGTTTGCAACCTAAATGCTAAATTCGGCGAACATATCAATACCAAAACCATCAACTCGTGCTACGAACAACACCACCACTGTTCCCAACTACCAGATGCGGTCATTTGTTTGACCATAGGGCGATGAACCAGTTATTTTGATTATGTGCAATTGCCGGTTATAGCTAAATGCTGTCTACAAGAATACTTATTCAAAAACCGTTAGGGTTATTTTCACACCAGGAACATCTGAACAAATTTGTATCCACCATGTGTCAATCACTGATGTAGACAGACACACCTGAACTGCAATCTCGAGTAACACATCTGCTCTCCACGTATCCCCACATACACGATGGACAGAGTTAACATTTTTGGCAAATCTGTGTAACTTGTCATTGTAAAGTCAAAAACCTCACGCCTGTACAAATATATTGTAGA
Organism: Paragonimus westermani; assembly: GCA_008508345.1. Classification (NCBI taxonomy): domain Eukaryota; kingdom Metazoa; phylum Platyhelminthes; class Trematoda; order Plagiorchiida; family Troglotrematidae; genus Paragonimus; species Paragonimus westermani. Next base: position 90,939 of record QNGE01001291.1, on the reverse strand, counting down.
AAAAAATAAACGAAAATGTATGTTTGCCTTTCAACTACGTTGTTACCTGAAAAAAACGTTTTTTGATTACTTCTTTCATGCAATAAATACACTTTAAACTTTCGTGTGTGGCACGACCACAATCTTTCTGATCGATGAATCCTTTTGAAGTTTTTTGTTTATTTTTAATTCCCGTTATGGTCAACGGTTTTTTAAACCAGTTAACGGTTCAACAGATATGTTGTTGAATTATTAATTGCCAGTTTTACCGCTTCAATTAACCTTTTTTGTTCCAGCTATTATCACACCTTTGGTTGTTTTAATGGATTTCCTCTAATCCACTATTTATGCCCACTCGATATCATTCACCACTGTGTATCGATTTACGCCGTGGACGGTGTTATGGAAAGCATTGTCTGAACTTCGCGTGAATACGCTTTTCACGTTCAACCCCTTTTCGGAAAAAGCCACATTCGTTCGAAATATCATAAGACATTGTCTGGATTTGTAGATTCCTTCACCATTCTTTGTTTCATTAGTATTTCTTGTATGACGTCGTTTACGTGTTGTTAATTAATGCATCCAGATTAATTTTGCAGTCACTGATGACCCGTATTCATGATAATTTTCTTTACCGAGTTATTTGTTCTTTTAGGCGCTTCCGTTAAAATCTATCCGTTTTTGATTTTTACTTGAAGTGAACAAGTGCTTTCGAGGGGTTACATGATTGTCATTCGGCTTAATAGGTGTTGAACTGAGCTAGTCTAGATGACTTTCGACTAAGTGCTGTTACTTTCGAGGAATCTAGACGAACATGCAATGACGTACAGGTGTTCACTTCTTCTGTTGATTCAAATTGTGGAAACTGTGCGCAGTGTTTCTCATAGTTTTAATAAATAACATTAATTTACTTTTCCACAGCAGAGGTTTTACGTCATTTCTGCATGTTGTTCAGATTCAGTTACGTGACACTGTGACGTGATACACTGGAAGCTGGCCTGGTCTTCTCTCTGATTGTACAATCGCCCAACAATAATATACTGGTCTTTCACCGAATATATAACTTCTACCCTATTATGAACATCGTCACAGATGCAGGCGCGCTTCAACAACCTAAGAGCATGTCAGTAACATCAGTAACTGGAAGTAGTACAGTGGTCATCCTGAATACTCGTACATACCTACCGTGAGTCCAATCCTTTGATTATGGTGCAAAGTCCGATCCCCGTAAATTTCGTTGTCACTGATAGTCTAGTGACAGAAGGTTGAATTTCTTTGAGCTATTCAGTAGGCCTTGATTGCTTACTACAAATAGAAATACGTCTTGTTCACTTAGTGTTCGTGTGGTACACCTATTTCGTTCGAATCAGCTCACTGTCAACAGACAATTTTAGGTGATAATTAAAACCAACCACAGCCACTCTCTGCCATTCTCTTCTTAGCCCCACTTCACTAATCTCACTGTCGTTCATTTGACGACAAAAAACACTCTGAAACTCCTTGCAGTCCTACCCATTCTTCTGGTGTCAGTGTGTCATACACAGCCATAACGTGGATCACTGTTGTCCTTCAGTTTGTTAGAAGCCAAATTACCTACACCAATGATTATTAAAAGTGGCGATTAGTCCCCAGTGCAGACCTGCTCACTGTTGAGCATCGTTCAAAGTATGAGGGTGCTGAATAAATTACAATAGTTAACTGCGACTGGTAGGAACAGTAAATGACAGCGGCACCTTCTGGTTAAGTGAATGCGATAGACCATCGTGTTGACATAAACGGATTCCGATCGACGAAGTGCCAATCTAGTAACCGGTTCTGTTCGTCTCACGTGGCCATGACAACCAAGTCAATTGTAGCCGATACATACTTCGTCCATCAAATGGTTGCCTGAAGTGGACATGCGTCTTGGCTGCTGTTTTATGTCCTCATGTCACTTGACAATCTAAGTTGCCGACACGCGATAATGGTTACTGCCGCATAACATCACTTCGCCCTCAACACACCTATCATTCAGCAGGCTTACCATACGATTCAACACTATCCTAACAGACATTTTGATCAGGCTGACTGTACCACCGTTCCAATTCATAAGGTGAACCAAATAATCCAGAGACTGTGTTCCTTCGGAAAAGTGATTGTGAGCGTCTAGAATGTGAGTTCCAGTCTTAGCACATACTTTTGAATGTGTTGATGAGTCATACCTTCGCGCAATATACAGCGTCGTCAGCGCTTGCTGTGGTTGAAGTCAACTGTGTAGGAAACGAACGGCATGATTATTAGGAAGACTAAGAGCTGGAACTATCGACTGGAAACGCGTGTATGACTGTGGGGGCATGCCAGTAGGGAGGTTGACAGTACACAAATGTCAACTGATGCGGATCGGCTCCAACCGTGCAAAATAGTGCTTGCACTCATACTGGTGTATTTTCATACGGTTTAATACAGGTGTTTAGAAAAGGCTCTTTTGTGGTCACAAGTAAACTGCCACTTTAGCGTCGTCTGTGGGTGAATGACGCAGAAACCTAGTTTAACTTAGCGGTTATGCTTCATTGCTGCGCATCACGCACACATTGCAAAACCAAACGTTTATTTCTCTGTTAGACGATATTTTGACGTACATTTAGCAGACGATATTTATGTAACAAACCTAGCAACTCAGTCGTATCAGCTGACCTGAATCGATCAACTCACTGGACTTTTAACCCGTCATCCGATAGCGTGATTTCAACTGCATATAGAACAAATATTATCTCACTGCTAGCATACTATTAAATTTATTCATGTAAGTATCCAGGATGCAGTTGGACAAAAATACTTTCGTTGGGGGACATTGGGCAAAGAAAGCTTTCGTAACGCTGGTCAAACTTATTAGCTGTTAAAAGCAAATTGATCAGTTTTTGCCCGTGTACAAGTCGAAGCCTACAACACATCACAAACTGATTTTACTGAGTGGCCACTATCACTCTCATTATAACACATCTCAGCACTGCTAGGTTAAGATGCATGTGCTTGCTTGCATGTGTCTTCCCATCTAATCAAACCAGGTAAAGTGGAGAAAAGCTATGGCAGTGGACAATTATCATTAATAAAGAAACAATTCTGAGTTTGAATCTGGACAGTTCAGATCAAAAGTTACCTAAAGCTAACAACCACTATGATTATCACTATTAGTGTATCACTAATGAGTGTTGTGGTAGATTTATGATTTTAGATGAGACCCAACTGTGAAAANATCACTTTACTCAAGAATCCACACCTTCAATTCCTCCAGGCTAATTTTAAGATTACCAATCGGACATTAGGAGTGTTAGGTTGGAGTTGATTTCAGCACTTTTGATTTCTTACAACTGTTCCGTAGCTTTCTGTTAAACTGTTTCCAGACATTGAATATTTGTTGGGTTTGCACAGACAGATTTGGTGTAATACTGGTCTGAATTTGTGTCGATGGGACTAACATTTCATTTTCAAAAAGTTAGCAGTCAGGGGAGCCAGGCCCAAATTTTGGGTGGTACAAAATACTCTGTTGTGTGTGGTTGAAAACCGTCGTAATAATAACCAAGGTCTCACCGGACCTAATGAAAAAACGATGGACGAATGATAAGAATCGAATTGATCTTATGTACTCTCCAAAAAATCCATCAGCTGAATGTTTTGTAGACGTGTTACATTCCAGTCACCAATCTGTCTAAGGCTTGTGTAGTGCTTGCAAGGAGTCTTGGGCCAATAACTTTGAAACTTTAATTTTTTTCGATCCACTTCGTCATTAATGAAGGAGAGCATCGCGAAAAGTCAACGCTTCGTTTATGAGCTTAGAACATTAGAATCAATCGGATTTAACGATAACAACAACACTAGAAACGATTGGCCACTAGACTACACATGAAAGAGAGCCTGTTATCAGTTCCAGGACAGGCGAACTGCCTGACCCAACAGTTTATGGAATAGAAACCTCACAGGTATAAATGGAGATGGCGCACCGATACACTCATATCACAGTTATGACACAACAGGAACTGTGACAGTTTGATCAGTCATAGTGTTGATGTTGAGCCATGATTACTGCTAGGTCCAGGCGAAATGCATCTATGCACACGGGGAGGAAATGTTTAATAGAAATGTGATCGCTTCAGCTGTGGTCAAAATTCGGTATCTCATGGCTTTCGACTGGCTGCTGTTAACTCAGTAACTCCAACAAGAAAATGAGGCCAGGTTGACTCAATGACTTGAAAGAGGACAAGATGTGCTACCGTTGAGCTGGAACGTTTCTTAATGACTCCGCTACTGATCTAGATTATAGGACACCCACGGATACATACAGATGGGCGTCTGGTCATGTGGTCCATGCAACAAGTCCTACAGAAACAAGTACTCAAGTGTGCAAAGGAGACAATCGGAGAAGCGTGCATATTCTCTTTTGACCATAGACTCGAAGCTGGAGTGGAGTTTGAACCAACACACAGTTTAACCACATAGAATGTACTGTTGACAACATTATTGAGTCTTCCAGTGATTACTTCTACAACCGTGCCACATTTCAATAATAACGAAAAATGCGTTGCTTCCTTTGCTATTACAGACACGTTTTTCGCCCCACCTTTCATAGTTTTGTTTACGAATCTCTCCGAGTGGCGTGTGAAGGGAATATGTATTTCATCGGAAACCGTATCTTCTGTATAGATTAACATGGTTCTGTCAGTCAGGTAGTCTGAGGGTGTTTTTCCTTGTGTCAACTGGACATAGCTACCGAAACAGGTGTACTGCCAACTGTGAGTTTATTTTCTAAAGATCTTGTGCTGAACACGTCGAATGATCAAGTCCAGGAAGGCTGATTAACCGTTAAGTTCAAAATCTACCGTAAATGTTACATAAATCTGGATCGAGATGAAGATGATTATGATAAACATTGAATTAACTTGTGCACTAATAACACACCATGCAAACAAACAGTTTAACTTTTCTGAAATACCCAAAAACGGGTGGTTTAGAGGAGTTGGAAGTTTCGCTTCAAACACAGCTGGTATGGTTTAGAAGGAAGACTATGATCATGTGATGGTTTGGACAGCAAATTTTCTCTATCTAATACTTATTGGTGGATGAATGTGGTTTGTAGTATGGTAATTTTTGTCGGTTAAAACTTTGAGGGGGTATAATACATTGAAATTGTCCAGTCTAACGTGTTTGATAGTATTCAAACCCAAAATGGATAATTACGCTGCCAAAATGAACGCATTCCCAACTTTGGACGCGCTCAGTTTCGCCTAATTTAAGTAGGAGCATTGGGCAAGCAGACACTTTATCAAGAATGATTGCTTCGCGTACCACGGAAAACGAGGACATGGTGGTTGCAGCTATTTCGTTCGATCATGATATGAACTAACTAGCAGCAGAAGCAATAAGAAACCTTTCTGTAACTGCGTCAATGGTCCAGCAGTCGACAGAAAGAGATCCGGTTCTTCAGAGTCTTCAGCACTACGTCTATAACGGATGGCCTCAGAAACGCACTAATGGTGAGATGAAGCAGTATTCCCAACGAAGAGGTTGTCTCACTGCTGTAAATTCCTGCATCTTGTTTGGTGAACGTGTGATCGTCCCATCTGGTCTCAGAACACGGGTTCTGAGGCAGTTTCATCGCGGATATCCCGGTATCATTCGGATGAAAGCATTCGCCTCAAACCTATTCCGACATCGAGAAACTTCGCAATGGCTGCTGTGCTTGTGCACTGGCTGCGAAATTCCTCTTGAAAGCTGAGTTGCAATCGCCGCCAATGTCAGAGGAGCCGTGGATTCGCGTGCACATCAACCTCGTCGGATTAATAAACGGTCAAGACTTCTTGGTGCTTGTTGACGCATAGAGCAAGTGACCATAAGTTTGCCCGGTGGAGACAACATCGGCAACCTCAACGGTGCGGAAGTCGGGTCAAATATTCGGTCGTTTCGGAGTACCGGAGAAAATCCTGTCTGACAACGCGAGTCAGTTTACTCTCGGTACATCCATAGACTTTCCCATACGGAATGGCATTAATCACACACGATCACCGCCATGCCATCTGCAATCAAATGGCCAAGCTGAGCGGTTTGTGGTCACGTTCAAAAGAGCCCTTCAAAAGCCAAATGGGAGGGACATACAGCCGACAGCCTCGAAGCGTTCCTCCCCAATTACCTGAAGACTCTGAATCGACAAGTACCAGATGAGAAACCTCCAGCTGAAGTTCTGATGGGACGTAGACTGCGAACATCGATTGACCTACCATGTCCCTCCAGGCCACCGACTGCAAACAGAAATTTTCCGATGGAACGGCAGTTTAATAGAAAACATGCAGTCCAATCCCGTTCTTTCGGAATCGGTCAAACGGTACTGGCCAGGGAGTACCGTGGGATAGATATTGCATGCACTCAGGGGAGAATTCGAAGCCATTGAGGCGCATTGCACCATGAATACAGCCCCATGGTACGGCATACCAATCAGATCAGCCCGTTTGGAGAACAAACTGCTCATTCAGAAAATCGATGGCTACCGCTGAAAGAGCTAGTGGATAACGCCAGGGGTCCAGAGGAGCGCCGTGGGAGTAGAACGTTGAGATTCAAGAGGGGTCACCAGATATTGCCAACACCCCGACGATCAAGCTGCACAAGGAGGCGCATCTACTTACAAAGCAGCCAGGGCACATCACGCCACTTCGATCGACCGGTCTAGTTCGGATGGTATGTTGGTGGACGGTGGTGTGGTCCCACTTAACCAATCAGATTGCACCTGTGCGGCATACGCCCCTGCGCTATCTGGACTATGTTTTCTCACGTTGCTTTCTGACACCCCATCTAACGTGATTTGTTCTGACGCTCTGACTGCCACATATTCCTTTTTTTTGTTTGAATCGTTTTGTGTCTGTCGCCCAGCCACGGCAACCGTTTCGTCCTATCAAATCAGAGCCTCTGTGACCTAGTTTTGTTTCGCTTTGTCAATAAACAGTGTTGCCGTGTCTCTTCTCATTTCTCAGTTTTGGGTCAAGCGACTCAGCGCGTTACCAGGGCGACGATTCAGTACAGTCACATAAATTCTTACCTGAGAATCCCCCATTTGTCGACTGTCAGTGGTCTTAACTTACAGGAAACTTGCTTAACAAATGCGGTAAGTACGCAAAGGAACATCGCTTACGCCATATGATGGGGATAACGCTTGAAGTTCACTGAGATGCAACTCAGCTGTTGATGCATCAAGAAATGGGTGAACTGATTTACTTCAGAAGTCGGCGGCCTGTGGTCCGTCAGTCCATAGTGCCATTCCCACTTTTCGAGCAAAAAATTGTGGTTATGGTACAGAAAATCCTCTATTCCGGTGATTTGCCGACTACTTACAAAATCGCCGCCTTAACTTTAAAAATTGACGGGACTGTTTCATATCAGCATTGCGTGGCCAGTGGTGTGTCATGAGGACCTACACCGAGATCTCTGACCTTCACCATATTTGTGCTTGAAATTCCATAGCTTATCAACTGCTCGTTTCTACCCTGTGCTGAACTATGACGCATAGTGAACCGAATGTAGGAAATCACGTAATGATTTAAACGTACTACATCGGCTTCCGTTTAATAGGACTGCGTGTAAAGTGATACAAATTGATCATTCTGGTTGCACAGGTTACATTCTGGGAAGCAAAAAATTGACATCTATACCATTGGGCTCAACATGCACATGACTGTCCCAGATGGCCTTAGTTTGTCTACCACCAGTGAGTCATTGGTCAAGAAAACCGTCTCGGTACTTGGGTTGCTCAGCAGAATGTTTGAACAGTTTCATCCAGACTATTTCGCTGCTGTATTCAGACGGATAGTGTTCCCCCATCTTGAGCTGTGTATTCAAAGCTGTCACCCTTACTTCAAGAAAGTACAATGCATAACTATAAAACGGGTCACAGTACTACGTTTTTTTATCGTATTTAGATATGTTGTGTGAAATGGGGCAGTTCTCAGTGTGCTAGTGTTTTAGCGCACAAGACCTGATTTTGGTGTGTGGGATCCTCCGTTAGCCCTAACACCTTCAACGAAAATATTTGTTCTTAGCAAAGATGACCCACTCAAGTTAACTCGTTAAACCTACATATCAAATGAACCATTCGGCTTGTAGAGTGCATTCTCTAGCATCCAGGTATGCTCTACCTGGAACAATCTACCACTCTGTGGTAACTGCCTCATTAAGAGTTGAATTCGGGCGCGCACTTGATAAGGTTCGAGGTTGACAGATGATGGCCTAGCATAGATAAACGAAATCCTTCACCGAGGGGTTGGTTACTGTAGATCGGGTGCGTCTTCCGGGTTGAGGTCTGTGCGACTCACAGAGTCGGTGGCTGAAGACGTTATGTGGTGACCGCTGGGGCTCAAAGGCCTGATCGTTGTCATTGTTTGACAGAGCAGTCCTCTAATAAGGATGAGCTTAATGAAGATGGGTGTAAAAGCCGCAAGGAAAACACTATCATTTCAATAACGCCTTAGTTTCACATATAGCTCGGTTGTTTGTTTGCAACTTGTAGGCACCTTGATGTTGAATGATAGCATATCGACTTGGCAATTTTGAATAGGTGGGTCTCTTCTCCTCTCCCTTCTTTTATCTCCCGTCGTTCTGTACAAGGTTTTCCTTTTTGTTTCAAGGTTGGGAGGCAGTTAGACCTAACTGAGAGCCCCTGATTTACTGCCGTCTATGATGACACCAAATAGCCAGTGGTGGGATTTCTAATCCGCTCATTATTTCTTCGATTTTTCTTTCACGATTGTTCTAATGTTGCTCCCCAGAAACTGAAAAAATCTCCCCACGCGTCTTTTCTTTCAAACCGCTCAACAAAGATTCAGATGTACCAAGGCTTTCTCATCTCTCGTTAATTTGTAAAATTCTAATGAATCATATGTACCTGGTCCTACCAAACTTGTCCTGCAATTCTGAAGGACTCGCGCGTAACAAGCTGCTTCGTGTATTACATACATTTGGTGGTTCATTCAAGACTTTACGTTCGATGAGTAAAGTACCAACAACAAATATTTACTTCGTTCCACTGCAGTAAATTTATTTAATTTTGTGTTCGATCATCAGGTTAATTGCAACAAAAAAATATGAAAACTGTAACTAGGGTGGTTATGGACGACCTGTTTGTTATCACTTACGCTGTTCCAGATCGTGAGTTTAACTTATTGTGAGCCAAGGGAGGTTAGGTGTCCTCTGAGCGCAGAGGTCAGGGTCGCGCTATCGGATACTAATTGCTTCAGCAACGGTCAACATGCGGAATCTTACCATTTTTGATTGATTCCTTGGCACTCGGTAAACAATCTGGAAAGCATCTTTCTTACTGACAGAATGATTGGAGTCGGTCAAGTGAGCAACAGTCGCGCTTGAAACAGTTTTAACCATATCACCGTTCAACCACGCAGGATGATGTTCACGCACTGTGTCAGACAATCGCCTTGTAGTACGACCAGTATATGATGCTGGACACGAGCAAACAAATGAGGGTACACAAAACAACTGGTTGTAGAACATGGAGGTTTGTCTTTGAGTTGTGACATAATAACTGGTGTTGAACAGAAACCCACGGACAGTTGAGCGGCAAGGTAGGTTGTTTCGGCTGACTTACTTAGCTTTCTGGAGATAATTTTGGCCATGGGATCTCGTTTGAAAGGAAGACTAATGAACGTCGGTTTCGTATTCACAGAGGGCTGCCTAATTTTCAACTCTACCACCTGCATCATCATCTGAATGAAACACATTAAGTAGCCATTCTGCGTGAACACTCATTGTAGAAAGTCTAGCTCAGCTTGTAAAGTGTCAGGGGTGCAGATCTTTGAAGCTCTACCCGTCAGACATCGTGTGAGATTCCGCTTTCGACTTAACGGAACGAAACTGTCAAAGTGAATGTACTAGCCATTCCAAGTTTGTTTTCCGTACGGAGTTCGTCGGATTGAACCACCTTTTCTTCTTCCTATGCCAACATCCTAACATCCGATCTTGCTGATGACGCAAAAATATCATCAACGTAACGTTTGTAAAGTGTTAACTGTTCAGTGACCGCACTCAGTTGGTTAGTCTCCAGTTTGCTCACGAAAATGTCAGCTACTAGGCGAGTCCATTGCCACTCTAACTCCCTGTCGGCAGATCACATTGCTAAACACAATCTGAACGTTACTAGTGTAATGCACCAGCAGTTCTCTCAATTCATCTTTTGAGATGCTTACTAATTCATTTCATCAGAAGGTTCTTCATTATCATCCGTTATCTTTATAGCTACAGTAGAGTTTTGTTATTTATCGACGAAGCTTGGAGATCACATAAAGTGTAGACAAAGCGTTAAAAAACTTGAAACAGTTAACATGTTCCAGTACACCATTTCATCTTGTACAGCGTGATTCTGTTGTTTGGTTTCCAATTACATAATCCTACGCTGTATCAACTGATTAACGTTCGGCATTTGTGAATATTGTGTACATTTAATCGTGTTTACAGTTCTGTTGGAATATGTTTAAAACTTATCTTTAACTGACGTTTCGAGGGGGGACTTTTGAACAATAGACATGGATACCGTTTGATAGTGTTCGAATTCTGAAGCAAAAACATAATACTAAGCTTCCAAGAGAAAACTGGAAAGGGATTGACTAAAAGCATTCAGTTTGTTCACCAGTTGTCAAAATGACCATAACGTACCACGTACTACTGAATGAAATGAAAATATTGATCGTTTGCTCATCCGTTTCGTTACTATACACACACATCTGATGGGGGGGGGTCTTTCCTTCCTTATCTTTAATCGAGTTTTCTTGTTTGATTTCCGTTTGAATCAGGTGATCAATATGCATGCCAGTAAGGAAATATTCTGATATGAATATAAGATATCCGCACCAAATTTAGTATCAATGGACGTCGTGTTTAGCATGTTCCTGATGAACAGATTGACAATAACGCCCAAACTGTTTGGCTTCGTTCGTACTAGATGTGGTAGGGATAGTTTACAACTGATTAATAATCGAATCACTTTAGCCAAGAGGCACGCCAATTGGTTCAATCACCATGTGTTCAATGTTCGTTGTGTTTCCGAAAAAGTGGTTGCACTTTCTGTACTAATCAGATCTTGCGATAATGTCGTCCGCCCAAAATGTGCAGCACTGACAGCCTCATGTGAATTGTTAAAGCAGCGCATACACTCGACTACTTACCACGTGAAATGTGTACGTTTTCGCTGTGACAATTTAGATGAGCTGATCCACCATGTATTACCCGACGATATTCGGACATCTGTCATGGAACTGATTAATCAGCGTAAATTAACGTTTTTCAAGAAAGCAAGTAAACGTCAAAAAAAGAAAGTTCGGCAGGCTTTTCGGAAGATCAAATCCTGTTTCTTCTGTCCCACATTCAGTAACACAGAGACTCTCAGAAAACGTGCTAATGAATCTCTCATCGTGACCACTCAGTATGAACGAGATAAACCTGTTTAAAGAGAACTCAATTTCAACATCTAACGGAAGCAACTTGAACCAATAGATATAATTCTCGAAATTCAACCTAGCAAAGCAAACCTGCTCTAGGCAAACTAGCCACAGATGTTGCGGAGGAAGCACGATTCTGCAGTGCAAGCGTTTTGCAACTTTAACAGCCAGTTTGCTCAAATTTAACCAATGCAGAACACTATCCTCTTGGTCTCATCAAGAATGATCGGTCGATTCATTTTACTAAGACCGATGAAAGCATATCAAGAAGACTACCAGAAGAAACAGTCAGAGTACCTAGTTACTGGACCAAACGAAGAGGTCAATGAACAAAAGACCAACGCAATTTTGAATAAGGTCAAAGCCCAGACCAGCAAGTACCTCGGAGACAACAACGGAAAACTTGGACAGTCTACCTGGTTTATGCTCCGTCCTAATAGCAACCGTCCATCACGTTTATACGGCCTTCAAAAAGTGCATAAAACAGGAATACTCATAAGGCCTGGTGTTGACTATATCACCAGTCCAACTTACAAGCTGACCAAGTTCACTAGGCTTATAATCAGACCGTTGCAGAACGAGTAGCTAAGCCGCAATGAAGACTCCTTTGATGGTGTTGACAACCTCAGACATGTGACATTAGGTTGTGACGTAACTTTTCTTAGTTTTGATGTGACCTCCATGTACCCCAGTGTACCGGTGAAGCATAGCATTGATGTTGTTAAAGAATTATTGGAAAACGATGATTCTGTTAGTGCACGTACTAATTTATCACCTTCCGAAATGTCATCTGGTCTTAAGCTTTGTCTGCACTCAACCTTGTTCATATTTAACAAAAAAATTGTACAGGCAAACCGACGTTGTAGCTAGGGGTTCCCCTGTTGCAACAGCAGTAGCCAATTTTTTCTTCGGATACCTGGAAACACCAGCGATGAGCGATTTTATTTGCCCCCCCCACAGCACGAATTTGACAGCGGTATGTAGATGACACATTCGTAGTCATGAAACAGACTACTCGCGACCAATTCCTACAGTTTCTTAACTCAAAATGCAACGACATAGCCTTCACATTGGAAACTGAAACAGATGAGCGCTCACTGAATTTTCTAGACTGCCTAGTCACAGTTGACGAGAAACAGAGATTTCAGGTTTCTGTGTATCGCAAACCAGCCCATTCTGGTCGGTATCTCAAATTCGACTTGTCGCATCCAATCGGTGTGAAGAGAGCAGTCATCAAATCACTCGTCAACAGAGCTAATAAGATCTCCAGAACAACAGAGATTTCTCACATTAAATAAATACTAGCCGCTAATCACTATCCAAACTCATCTGTTAAGAACACAATTAAGCGCATGCCCACCAAAGAGGAGACCAAAACGACCAGAACTTTTAAGTCTACTGTGTAAATACCGTATCGTGAACAAACATTTGAAAAAATTCGCTCCATTCTGTCTGAGTACGCCATCTGGACTGCATTTCGGTTAGAGACTACGTTACACCGACTGGTGGCGCATCCTAAGAATCCAGTTTCTATCGGCGACCAGACAGACTGCGCTTACGAGATCAAATGCGGTGATTACAATGCCAGCTGCATTGGAGAGACAAGTAAACAACCGAAAGTACGTGCTGCCGAACACAAGAGGCACATGAGGTTTCCTCCTAACCACGCCTATCAACTCCAGAAGCTAGAGAAGGATTCGGCCACCACACTATATGCGTAGATTTTGACGGAACTCGAGTGATTCACAAGGGTCTGTCTTCCTGTGCGGAGCAGTGCTGTGCTGAAGCTCTCATCATTTACACACAACACGCTTGTGTTAATCACAATGGTAGCAAACCCCCTAAAGAAGACCACCCGAGGTGAATGAAACCTAGAGTATTACAACTTGCTCGTAACGTTTTGTTATTCTCAATCTGTTTATCAATAGCAAACACCTGTCTGCAGTGTGGAATAGATGGATAAACAGCGCCGGACACGGCGCGTCTTATCTACATGTGTCACACTCCCACTTGTTAGACAAACGATTAGACCAATCCGGTCAGATGCAGTGCAAGCTGACCTAGCCACGACAAATCCCAAGTGACCTCTGTTCCTTTATTAATGCGACCTCCATTACAACACTCCTGAACGAGGCCATCCGAGGTAGTTGAAACTTAAAGTATTACAACTTGCTCATAACGTTGTGTTATTCTAAACCTGTTTATCAATGAAATGAATATACTTAATTTCTTAGGCACCTAATCAATAATGACAGGTCAGATTCAACTGGTATTCTAAATTTTAGGTTAGATTGAACACCGATGGTATGAACTTTACCCTGACAAGCTTTGCAATTCAGTCTTACTCATCCATTTGCTTACAGTTCATAATTTACTAATCTGTCTCCGTTTAATGGATCTACCCAATAGTTTGGTGTTTTTCATCTAAGATCTCGCTTGAATCATTGTACGTGTACCCATTGTGACATTCCCTTCTATTCATCACATCCAGCTTAGTGAAGAAGGTGTTTCAATAATCCCTCTCTAACTGAGTGAAACTTACGAAGTAAGATCGGTACATATTCAGATAAACGCATTCAGATAGACTGTGCAGCAGGCCTCTTTCGAAAAACAACACTAGACGTGCATTTCACTTTCGTTAGAGCTCCTCAGTGGTGCATATTCTTGCCACAGCCTTGACTGAAACTCCTGCCAAGCTTTCATGAGGCAACCGTGCTGACCACTGCGCCACTGACCTCACATTAGGCGAGCTCTAATGGATTTAACGGGTTTAACAAGATAGGAGATTTCGACGTGTCTAGGAAGTCCTAATCGGGGGATTATCATTTGGAGTTAACAGGGCAGTTAGTTTGTCTCCTCTGGAGACGATCGAGCAACCTGATCATTGCTCACAAGCGAAAATGGCTGAGTGTTGGGATTTGATAGTTCGGTCGTGACTATTGTGAGATTAATGACGCAGTGGTCAACACAGTTGCCTCATGAAAGCGTGGCCGGAGTTCAGATCCAGGCCGTGGCAAGCATATGCACTACTGTCGAGCTCTAATGAGAGAGAAACTCGAATCTAGTGCTTCTTTTCGAAAGAGGCTGGCTGGAAAGTCTATCTGCATGCGCAAGCTGCGACCCAATGTGAGTGATGCTCAACTTGAGATACAACAAACTGGTTGGTTCCCTAGAACGAAAAAAACTGAATAAAGTGGGTCACTGGGTAAAAATGATTCTTCGTAACCCACAGCGTTCTTTCGTTTGTACCGCTTGACGTCTACCAGACATGCCATGTATTCTGAGTAACATTCAAATTTCTCAGCGAGCGACAAATTTTCAACATGGTTAAAGGAAACAAGAAAACAGCTGCGATTCCTTAGATGCTAATAATGTCATTTCTTTGACTGATTACTCAGCTCGGACGACACGGATGTGTTGGTAGACGTACGATGCTTACGGAAACACAATTACCAGGTAACTCGCTTTCTAGTCCCAACAGCGGGATCGTCAGAAGGCAACCGTTGACTCTGTTTCTATTTTCAAGTTGACCATCACTCACATTTGATCGCAGCGTTCGCATTCAGATAGACTTTCCAGCCAGCCTCTTTCGAAAAGAAGCACTAGACTCGAGTTTCGCTCTCATTAGAGCTCGTCAGTAGTGCATATCCTCGCTACGGTTGGGATTTGAACTCCGGCCATTTCAATCATGAGGCAACCGTGTTAACCATTGCGCCATCGACCTCACATTAGGCACGACCGAATTATCAAATCTGAACGCTCAACCATTCTTGCTCGTGAGCAATGATCAGGTTTCTACCGGTGAGTGAGGATGAATATAGGCGGAGCTCTGAAAGCCTGGGTTTTACATACTAGGATGGAAAAACTGAACCCAGCGTCGTCACTCGCAAAATAGTTGGGATGGATTTACAGATCGTTTAAACACTTTAGAGTTTTACCGTGAGTAGGAATCACACGAGGTGATAAACATTTGTACAATCTCTCGAGAGCAACTCATGAGTCAATGGTGTTTTCGCCGGAGAATTAGAGATATTACGGATAGAAAAAGGGACGCAAATGAACCAACCTCTCCCACTGTGTACAAAACCTCAGGCGTTTTGCAATGTCATTCTTTTTGTTTTCCCCTGACTAAATGATCGATTTCCTCTTTTCCTTGAAGCCCTACTTTTCACATACACTGATGACGTACTAGGTGGAGATCTACATTCCACTGTCAGCCCCACTCTGTTTTCGCCAGTGTGACACGGATTTAATCAACAAATACCGTTATCTCGTCCTCACTCACTCTGTTAGCCTCAGGACGTTGTATTTCGCACTACGCTGGTTGTCACAACCAATTGTTTAATATCCCAACACGTATGTATATGCATGCTGTCTAGCCAGCGTGAACTTAACATGCAGTGAACTATCACGAAAACAGTAAAGCATCGTGAACGAAACGTGAAAACAATTGGTAGTTTTCTTAGTCTCATAACAAAAACACGATTTACGTCGATGGGGCGTGAGCAGAACAAATGTTGAATCAAACAGGACTGAACTCCAAGGGCGAAAGAAGACCTGAGCAAAAGTAAATGTGTGATGATTAGAGAACAGTTGGTATCCAGTGTCTCACAAATGCGCATAATGCTGGATTCTCACAGTCACGACAAAGTTTGTTTATAATACACTCAGAAATTTACAAACCACATTCAGTGGTCAAGGCTAACATTGATGCTTACAAGAAAATACTCATGCCTTCTTCTCCTATAATTCGCTTGAGCGCAGAAGATTCCGTCAACACACAAAATTAAATGGGACTCGCCGCCTTCGTACGCTTGCGCTGTCTTGAGTTCGGTGACAGGACTCAATTGTATTTCGGAATATGCCGATGTGGGCGCCATCGTAACTTGGCAGCTGGTTTACGAGTTGGATAGACAACAGCCAGTAACTAACTGTAACATGTCATTCGTCGTTTAAAATGAACTTGATCAGATTTCATACATTTACCACAGTTAGCTACAACTACTCTGTTTTATCAAACTGATCCTCACAACGAAATCATCCGTCCAAGCCTGTCAATCAAACTGTGCTGATTTCACGTTTTCCAAGCTTTGCTAAATTCTTTTAAGTAAACGGGTTTCAGATATGGAATTTAGATAATGTCAATCAACGTCTAGTTATTCCAGTTCCGTGACAGTCTTTCAACTTATTAATACACTCGGTTGCAGGTGGTGCATGTTGGCCACATCACAACGGCTCAGCTCATTCTAAGTTGACTTTCAAAGAGTAAAAATGAGTTTTCGATCCAGTAGTTGGGTGATTTTTAACATCAGGTCAAAGTCCCCGTTGGGCTTTGACAGCACCTAGAAACCGAAGAACAGGAGAAGAGCAGTCACGAGTTACGGCTCAAAATGCTTCCGCGAGATCCAGCAAATCATGAGTAGGCCGGTAAAGTGCACTCTCTCATCAAGAAGCTTGTTAGCAGTGTTTTAATAGTGGTTTTAAGAGGACAACAAATGCTTCTTATCCATCTTCATCTCTGTTCTATTCCTTTCCATGTATATATACCTGCTTCGACTACCTAATTGTTAATGAAACAAGTATTCGGTTGAAATTTAGTGGGGTCAGTGTTCCTTACAACTTTTCATTGACCAGGAACTTTGTCCCAAGTGTTGTTAAACAACGCAAAACTGACACTTACCCGAGGATGACGCGTATCAGTCCACAACAAAGAAAGGTCAGATTTTTTTCCGACTTCGTTCTGAACGTCATCGATGTAATACACGATCTTTGAGCTAATTGTTGTACACTGTCTGAAAATACCAGTGTATGGAAAACTGAAATGCACCAAGCATACTACGCTGAGCACACAAAAATGCGAAAATCAGATAATTTTGACTTTAAGCCTCTAATTCCGTACTAGACCATCTACAAAGACGCGTCATTCATCGCAATATTTACTCACCGTCGGGTGAGTGGAGAATAATAATGTGCCTACCCTCACAAAGAGCTTAAGCGCTAATATCAGAAAACGCTTTTACATAAAATGATAACCAGCATTTGGTAAGAGAAGACTGCTTCTTCGGGAAGTCCTACGGGTGAGAACGAATGAGGTTCTCTACCTCCAGAACGGTCTGAATGAAAAAGGACCTCAATTCTCGGTACCTGACACGTTAGCGGTTTTTGTCTGTAGGATTTAAACATTTGTTGAAAAACAGCGATCTGAGGGTCATGTATGCGGTCGATGCCATATTCCATCATTCTAGAGTCAGCCGTTTTGTTTTTGAAGTTATTTCTCATTGGATGGAAGACTCTACGTCTGTGACTCACCGATCGCATCATAGATCAACACATTATCTTTAGGGATATTAACGTGCGGGTTGATTAGTGTGCATTGGGCCTTCATTCAAGTAACTGACTTCTCTGTTATTCGTCCAAGACATACGACACGTCTTGAGTTTTGAGAGCCATTGTACTTATGTCTAGTGGATTGTATTATTCAAAAGCTTAAATTCCAACTTGCCGTCAACATTGAAATACTACTCATCACTTTCCGTTCGACTGCTTCAAATATAAAGGGATACACATTGCGTGATGATTACTTCATAGGAGACACAAAGTTTGATACCACTTTCCCGTAACAAGACCTACGACCAATCATCTCAGAAGATGTCAGTCTGTTTCCGAACAGCGTCGTGGCGCCAACTCATCACTTGAGATTATTAAAAAAAATACTGTTTAAGACGTACTAGTTAGAGATTTTCCCTGTTTTTTGACATCGATAAACACTCGTCCTCAGTCATATNTGCATATAGAATAAGACAAAACTTGGTCTATCGTCACAATCCACCAGGTCGTTTTTGGCCATGATCTAAGAGCAAAACCCTATATGGTTATACCGCTCCTTGTACTTATCAGTTTTCTCGCAGTTGTGGAAAGACGTCAGTAGAAATGAAAGAACCATTAAACTTAGGGCCCTGAAACATGTCCCAAAGTATCTGAAATGCATTATCCCACCTGCTGGTGAAGGACACTCAGCGAAGACTAGACGCCGGTTCACCCAGTACAAAGCGCTTAACGAACACAAGTCACAATACCAGTTTTGAGTGTGCCTTACAATCATCATGTACGCTAAAAATGTGGTCGAAGCCCTATTGATCGGCCGTCACAACCAGTTCAATGGGTTTGGAAACAATTGGTTGTGTGATTTTGCTCTTCAATACCGTTCAAGATCCAGCCTGATTTGTACGTTTTGCCAAGTGACTTTTTTTTGTCGTTGTCTGTTTTTCACGCCAAACACACAATTAGGGCTGGCAACAGTGTGAAAGATGACCTCTTATCATAATCTGTTTCTTCTGTCTGTTCTCTTAGAACGCTGTTTTAGTTTTAGCGTACGCTCATCCGATAGTGTCACCAGCGAGTCACTTTAAACAATCGTCGGTTAGATTATCATTCCTCTTCAAACAGTTAGGCTAACTTTGGTTTAGTGATAAGCTTAGTTCACTATTTTTAATTTCCCACTCCTCAGGCATGCTCCTATTTTTGTACTCCAACTTAATCCCGCTTCTGTATGGTTCTTATGAAACGTGGTATTTCTTTAAAAAAATTTTCATGCATTTTTTGCTCATTCTAGTTTACTATACGGCCGCCCTCCGCAATATCATGTGCATATGAACGTTATTTAATAAGCAGTACATGGACGATTCGAATTATTCAATCTAACGTCAAGACCGTAGCATCACAATTGTTGGCAAAACAGTGTGACCCGCAACAATCATCCGTGAATGATACTAAAAAAGACAGGACATCCAGAGTGAGATACTGTCTCATGAGCTGGTTCAGAAGAGGCTAAGAAGTGGGTAAACTGGTATTTATCAACTAACTAGTAACGTATGGTACAACAATTGTCGACAGAAACCGAAGTAAATCGTAGCTTAATAAAACATTCGGTGTGCCAAGAAAGTCACAATGGAGATTTCGACCTATCGGTACTACAGACGTGGCACAAGGTACGAGTGAACACAGTTGGTGACGACTGACATTAGGTTTCGTGAACGAGGAATTTGATTAACGGTTGTCTGAGGCGGAAACAGGAAAAACAGTGAAAATGGGAGGAGAAAATCCAGTTGTTCGAGGAAGCATGTACAACCACAAACAGATAATCGTACCAGAAAATCAGGTGTACTATCAATAACCGGAGGTGGATAAACATACAAAGAAGGATGTGATAGACGGAATTAGGGACTTCGAATAGCCCTAGGAATCGTACTTGAATTGAAACGCCCACGCAAGCACTAAGGAGAAGACCTGGTACTGGTAGCAGTAAGCAATTGTTACCCATGAATTGAGACGCCGAATTTATTGATGTACAACAGGGTTAGAGAAATCACAGCCTGTCATTGGCTGATCTCATTAGCACATGCGGCATCGTAAACTGTATGTTAATTGGTGGACTACGGAACAGATGAATTGGCGAATAACGGGAGGCACAACACTGAGACTGTTCGTCTAATCCTGATGTTGTATCCTTAACGCGATATTTGGATTGGCTGTTTGTCAGATCTTCTGTTGTGTCGGGGTTTGGATAATCGGTGGATCGAGATTTTCATCACAAAGGAGCATATGCGGAGAATGAATCTGACGAACCTTACTATGCAAGACCAACGAATAGTGAGCCAAGTACCACGGTTAGTCAAAATCGGCCACAGGAGAAAACTAGCTTGTAGAGGAATCGGTCTATGGAATGTAACACGAGCAGAATATCCTATGTGCAATAATGAATACTTGACCAGAACGTGTTTGTTTAAGTACATTCTTTGTTTAAGCACTTAAGCTGCAAAAATCTAATCAATCAGGAGGACAGGCTCAATACTTGAAACTGATAAGACTCCTTCAGCTTCTTCCCATTTGTTCGATAGCACTTGATTCATCTCGTAAGAAGATCACCGTTTATATTCAAACACAAAATCGCACAAACCTCCTTAAAGCTTAGGTAGTATAACTGGAGAACCTGGTTGAAATGCAGAATTCTTGAGCATCTAATTTAGTTTTACTGTTTATTTGGTAAAAAGCATGACTGGCAGAAGTGTGTACAATCTGTGGCCAATTAGAATCCGGTTGAGAGAAGAATATTTCACAAATGGTTGTATTTTAAGCTTTAGAAGGAAAAGCACTGTAAATTCCATCAGTGATATCTGTTAATAGTGAGATAGTACTAGGTAGAAAATCTGGATCGATTTATGTATCCTTACTAAGAATGACGATGAAAGAAACGCACTGTGTGAGCATGACCATTTTTGCTGCCCTAAACCCAATGAAACTTGAATGTCAATCCGTGAGTTTACAGGACGAGGTTTATACATAGGCTTATAAAATGCCCTTCCACAACGATACATTTATCAGGAATTGAGCAGTGAGCAATAAGTTTTCTGCAAACGACATCAGGCAAACAAAAGTGATCAGTAGGTGGATAGTTTCATCCAGCGCTTAACAAGTTTGCCGTTTGTGACTGGTGAAGGGTCGATTTTTCTTGGTGAATGCAGTCCCCTGATAGGTCCTCGTGTTGGTGATGCTGAATGGATGTCACGAGCTTTGTGGGACTGTGAACAAAACTTAGGCATACAATCAGCGAAACCTGACAATCTGTGTGGACAAGTTTACAACACAGGAGATACTCGAGAATTTGAGATGACTAGGCATTGAAGATAAAAACAGACCTTTCAGATCCTGACATAAGTGTTGACAGAGTTTTACAGCGTAACATACAGAATGTTCAAGAACATAAATCAGATAGCGAATATCCATAGAAGGTGATAGTAGGATAATATTCAGAATGTGCTTAGCGTGCATGCTATTTGCTGAACGTACAATAAGTGAAGTTTACTAAAATGGCAACAGTTACTAAGATCAATAGAAACGGTCGGGAGTCAACACACAGTGAACGTTGGCGAATTACTTGTAAGATTCGGGAACAGATAAGCTAACGACCATTCTTTATTATAAGACCGGGTCTGGAGGAAGAATGGTGACGGATTCACCAAACTTCAAACCTAGCTTTGCTCGCGGACGACAGATGGTATGAAGCGCTTTGACACATTCGACCGTATGGCTTGTTTCGTGTAGGTGGCTCCTGGTGGCTAATCAAACGGTGCCAGTTCCTGATGTAGACAGCTTTTTAAAAGACGTCCACTGATGGGCATGTCTAGCTGCCCGGACACACGATCAGACTAATAGTATCCGCAAGGACGGATGCAGCTATGTACAACATTGGGTGAATAAATGATCAGGGTGATTGGGTTCTTCCTTGCTGAGGTGGGCAGCCGGCCATATCGTACGATTAGGTAGACAATTTCCGTTTGAACCATTTACTGATGACCACTTTCGTTGGAATGTCACAGGGTGTTTAGTGGGCTGACTGACTCGGACTTCATGGGAACCTGAGCCCTAATCGCATTCTTTTTCGAGCATCATCAACTATTATTTAACGTCGCTACTTATATTGAATGTCAGTAGTAGGAAATTGGAATATTTCTGTCCCAACTTCTGTTAACGGATAAGGATCGGTCTCAATTATGATCCACGAGATCGAATTGCATGTTACTCTTGGTAGTGAGTATCGTCGAACATCAGTGCTAAGCTCATCGCGAAATTTGTGCCACGTTTTGGGTCACCGGTTTGATGCACTAAAAATGATTGAACCCGGCTATAACATTGACGTCGTCTCCCTGTCAGTGCAACCATGGTATAAGCACAACTTTCACGACTGCTAAATTCATGCAAACCTCTCTCTTTGAGAGTATGGCGGCTAGGAAATTCCAAACACCACAAGAGAGTACCCAGATGGAATGCACTTCGCCAGACGAATTACAGGCGATGGGGAGTTTTTCGCTCAACTAATGTCGCACGGATGCGACGTTTTATTTGGCTGGATACGCCCATTACTCATGATTTAACACCGAAGCTTCTGTATACTGTAACGGCTCGCGATTCAGATAGCCTCCCTATTTGCGGTGTGCGTTTGTTCGATTGAGTCACGAACAACACGGGAGTACAATTGATAAGTAATATTACACTTCTATATTGCTCAGTCGATCACTAGATAATATAGTCACAAAGAACGCGGAGAATCAACAACTTCCACCGAGACAATATCAGATTGGTGGAGAATGAAGCAACTCTTAGATGAACAAATATAAATAGGATAAAAACATATTTCCAAGTTGAATCTTAATCAAAAGGAGGTTTTAGATAACATACAGAAAAAAATGCCAACATGCTACGTAATATCTTCAAGCTTTCATCTCAAACACTACGATTAAAAATGCCAGTTGACACCGGTTCGAATTTAGATATTAATGCTGTCGGCCCAGTATTCCAAGTGAAGTCGTTGTGATCTCGTGCAAACGTTTGGACGAAAAACACTGAAAAGTGGAACAGACTGTCACAGTGAAATGAAGGCTGCAAGGAAGAAAATAGAATGGTGAGTGGGGAGAGGCTGTAAGTAAAACAAAATGGTTTTCATATAAACTAAGAGGTTTTTCATTTGCCGCTTACATAAGAAAGAGAAGCATCTACATTTCATACCGAAACATAAAGCTTGCCTATTCCTGTCTAATCTCAAGCGTTGTCCTGGAGCAGATGGTGACTATAAAATGGAAGATTGATTGGCGCTAGATTCTGTTTGATTTTAGACACACTTCTCCAGCGACTCTGTCTCAATTAACAACGCAGTTTAGCTGGAAGGGAAAAGAAACGCAACTTGGCTGAATCACATGATTTCCGCTTTCAGACATCACCGTCTAAATTATATTGTAATCAAAATCCAGCCGGTAAACTATTTGCCGTTTACCAGCTGTGTGCAACGACCATATTGCTTGTAATCAAAGGGTGGGTCAGCAAATCTCATTACTAAATGGGGGTGATTAATGTGACGCCTTTCTCCAGATATGACAATCGGATATTACCTAGCGTGAGGTGAATATATCACTGTTCGCCATATAGCCCCCCCTGTAATGAACCAGATTATTCAGAGTGTGGCAGTTAGGATGCATGTGTACAAACATTCCTATGTGCCCGCTTACGATGCCTTATTGATGAGTCAGTTCAATTTGCAGTTTACAAAGAAGGAAAACAAAACAGTCATCCCATGAACGTTCACATCTACAGTGTTTTACACAACCAATTTAAAACGTGAACCAAAAATGCTGATCGGTTCAAGTGAATTTAAAGACCCAGTGACGTCGCTCTGCTGTTGAATTTTTTGTTCACCAACTAACTAGTGTAACTACCAGAACACTGAGCATATACACTCGAGATGCTACCTCCAATGAACTGACAATAACGTACGGTTTATTCACAAGAAACGGGTTCTCAGAACGATTGATAACTAGATGGGAGACGCACTAACGGGCGTCTCCGTTGACTCTTCACAGGTGATACATAATATAAAAGTGATTCACAGGACTTCAAAACGGTGCCAGATAAGCCACTTCTTTTGCTGGTTAATTATTTTTTAATAAAAACCCCGTATACTGCTATTCTGCATGTCAAGCAGTGTTGTACCTTTTTCAGTAACCCCTTTCTGCGTATTTTTCTGTCAGGTATTACCACGAAACCGAACATCTGAAGTTACCCTGGAACTGTATCTAGCTTGGCTATACAGTCGAGTTCAAAAGTCGATCACCATTAACGTAGCAGCAACCATCTTTGAATCAAACCTCTCTGTTAACATGATTTTTAATCTTAACGGGGTAACCATAATACTGGATGGTTGATCATCAATAACGATATCTCGAATTCTGGCCACAACTGAAAAGACTTGTATTCTGCTGCAAAATAAACTGCTGGGCATCTGGAACCTCTATGCTCAGACATTGTTGATATTGTAACTTGGTGTATTATTCTGGCCCCATCAATACCGTTGAATAAACGTACCAATAGACAACCTTGCTCGTAGCTTGACATGAAGACGTCACTTCTCGTTTGAATTGTGAATCACATGATGACTACATTTGAAGGAACCTTGTTTTAACCAACCCGACGATCCATCCCTGAAATTAACCTGTTTGTCAAAATGAGTTTCGGATTGCTCGATCAGTGACAACTGGTTGCATTTGGCTACCAGTTTTCCAGAGTTGTTAGTTATGCTACTCTAGGCCACTGGTAACTTTGATTATTGACAAGAAAACTGCTATGGATTCAACCACGTCGAAATCTGTCTTATTTTATGTCGTTGTGAATTTTGTGACGAGGAAGTAGATGTCCCTTGAATGCCACTCATACAAAAATGACATGAATGTAGTTTGAATACGGAAATAGAGTGAAATCGGAGTTCCTGCGATCACATTCTGCTGTTTTTCGAAAATGATTAACCAGTAGCAAACGTTAAAATTCTAGGAAGCACCTGGAACTATAAAACCTTACGGGTATTCCAGTGTTACCGAACACAGCCATTGCAGTTTAGAAGGAGATCACTAGCTTTCAAAGAAGCAGGTTGACCGATGAAACACTGTAAACGCCGGCTGTTCGAGACCCCGGTAGAGTCCGATCCAGAGATCGGTTCGAGTAGGTGGATCCCACTGCCGATCGGTCACTGCATACCCCTCAGCATGATCACCTCTGGGAAGTCGCATACGATGGTTAGGTTCTACTGATGGTGGCATTCTATTGTGTTGCATACAGTCGTGCACTGACTCTAAGGGGTCCATGTTCATGATCAGTGTCAACCAATCCTACCCCCAAAACGACTATATACACGAATGAACACGGGATGTTTAGGTTGGTAAAGTAAGCCATCCTGCACAAAACCGCTCCTATGGGTTAGGCTACGGGTTTTTTGGTGGATATGCATACATTAGTTCTAATGGGTCTTAATAGGGAAGAGTCACTTATTGTGATAAGCATAGGGTCATGAGTAGACAAGTCAGCATTAGGTTGACTTGCCAGGAGGTTCAGCATTTAAATTATAATTGGGCCAATTGTAAACCGTATCGGTGTAGCAGATTTTACAGATTATTTGAGGGAAAAGTTTATGTTACGGTGTGTACAACCTGAAGAAGAACACAGGATGTAGAATACTTACATAGACAGAATGGGAGGAACGATATCCAAACTAGTCTGAAATTTATTTTAAAACCAATGTCTACCACATGACTGTGCTAGGTTATCTACACAAAAGTGGGTTTATGGTGGTGAATAGTGGTTGCGTGAGCAAAAACAGTGTGTCTACTATACGGATAGGGTGAAATAAATCGCAATCTGGACTTGCACAAGAGGTACCTTGTCTTCACGTACTATGTGTTAGGAGATTGAATAGCAGTAGCATGGATACTGTTTCTCAAACAGTGAACTGTAACCGAGCCCTTAGTTTAAACCCCGCAGGCTTTATGGTATGCTGCCAACCCCCAAATCGATCGCATCATTATTACAGTTGGCAGCATCCAATTCGGATTAGCCTGTCACAATGACCGAGGCCAAAGGACGCCTGCGCTTATCCATCACTGCAACTGGCTTGCGCTGAACCAATTGCAGTTCCACCAACACACCACATATCCAGTGTAAACCCGAAGGAATAAGACTGGGAGGTGTGTCAGTGGGGCCTTTCTGTCCAGCCGGCCAATGCTGGTTAGCCACTTGATTGGCTAATAAGGAAAGGAAACTCTTATCTCTCGGAAACTAAACAGAGAGGCTGCAATGACGAGATCTACACTGAGAAGAAAGATTTTTGAAGTGTAATACAAGAAGCGTTGCAGTATAGGGGTGCAGGTTAGTGCATCCCAGAGAAGATAAGGATGAAAAGCAAAGTTCTCATTGGACTATGAAAAGCCAGGCAGACCATTCATCATACATTACATCAACAAAGCCGGAGAAAAGAATGGGTAGAAGACCACAGACACTCAGGTTTCTGAAAAGAAGAGCGGATTAATTGTCAATGACCACGATGTTGGCCGATGCAGTCATTAACAGAAGTAGAATAGGTATACCGATTTGACCTACCTGAGCCTAGCGTACTCGCCGCCTCTTCGCCGACGGGGTACTATGAGTACGTTGGTGACCTACCAGCCCCAAACGGCCAGCGCATTCGCGGCCGCACACATCACAACGCCATATAGTCACGTCACCGCGACCTATGGCACCGATGGTTCCTTTGCGTACCGCACGCTTCCGCTCGCGACCACGCAATAGTTGCTCGTTGAACGCTCGGACGCCCGCCCGAACCGTATTCCTCCAGGCCGTCCGGTTCAACGCCAAATCTTCCCAACATC
Organism: Paragonimus westermani; assembly: GCA_008508345.1. Lineage (NCBI taxonomy): Eukaryota > Metazoa > Platyhelminthes > Trematoda > Plagiorchiida > Troglotrematidae > Paragonimus > Paragonimus westermani. The sequence continues at coordinate 64,256 of QNGE01001291.1, read as the reverse complement.
TAAAATCAATGTTACAACGTGAAAGACTTACCTGCACAACATCCTGGTACCTCCGCTTCTGGCCACCGGGATTTCGCTTACCTGACTTCACTTGTCCGTACAGTAACTGCTTCGGGATACGGTCATCGCCCATCCGACGGACGTGACCGAGCCAACGGAGCTGGTTCAGCATCAACATGGCTTCCATCCCGTCCATGTCCGCTCGCCGCATTACCTCAGTGTTCGGAATCATGTCCGACCACCGAATACCCAAGATGCGCCTCAGACACTGAACATGGAAACGGCTCAAATAGCTCACGTTCCGCTGATACAGTGTCCACGTCTCACTGCCGTACAGCAGGATAGACAGCACCATTGAGCGGTAGACACACAACTTCGTGGCCATCTTCAGGCTGTGATTCTTCCAGACACGCCTTTCAAGACGTCCGAAAGCAGCGCTAGCCTTTGCCACACGCGCTCTCAACTCGCGGTCCACGGACAGATCTGTCGACAAGTTGCTACCCAAGTAGCAAAAATCCCCGCAGCCATTCACAGTGTCTCCAGCGATGCGAATTTCGGGTGGAGGTACACAAGCAGCACCTCCACCAGGAGAAGGCTGAAAAAACGAATACGTCTTACCTGTGTTGATGTCCAACCCGAACTTCGATGCTGCCGAAGCGAATGCTGTAGCTAGACGTTGCAGCTCTTCTTCGCTGTGCGCTAGCAAGGCGCTGTCATCGGCGAACAGAAGCATCCGCATCCTTGAGGTCTGCAGCCGGGTTGAGGCGCCAAATCGTCGGATATTCAACAGACGCCCGTCCGTCCGGTACTCCACCTCGACGCCATCCTCTCCAGAGTTCTGAAAAGCAACTGTTACCATCGCAGTCAAATATAAACTAAATAGGGCTGGGGCTAGAACACAACCCTGCTTCACGCCAGTGACGACGTCAAGTTCATCAGAGGTCGATCCACACGATTGCACCTTCGCCTTCATGCCCGCATGCAACAATCTAACCATATTGACGAACTTACCAAGCACCGTCCACAGCGCCTCGCGGTTCACGGAATCGAACGCCTTGGTGAAGTCCACGAACAGGGCATACAAGGGCTGATTCTGTTCCCGGCACTTCTCCTGAAGCTGTCGAGCAGCAAATACCAGGTCGATAGTACTCACACTATCCCGGAATCCACACTGTCTCTCTGGAACATTCATCTCCAGAACGTTTGCATTCAGTCGGTTCAGGAGGATTCTGGCAAGCAACTTGCCTGCACAACTCAAAAGGCTGATACCTCGGTAGCTGTCGGTGCATTGCTTGCCACCCTTCCCACACACACCGATGCCGGCTATCACATAGAATGATTTTGATTCACACTGCGTTATCGCAAGCGGAGACAGCTATGTTTATTCAAGAATGGGGAAATAAACCGCGTGAGGGGCTGAATGACAAAGTTTCGTTTGTCCACTGACTTATCCGCAAGACTTAGCATCCACCTTCGGACAATTTTGTATCGTGGCTAAAAAGTGGTTAACTCAGATGCAAATTAGAATATATTTGATCCCCACAGACGATGACATGGCAGCATACCAAGTTATCTATTTTGAAAAGTTTTCACTAAGAGGTGGGGGGTTAGTGATTGGCGTTTACAACTCGGTCTCAAGGCAGCAGTTTTATTTATCCTGGAAACTTGGTAAGTGCGATGTCAGCGTTCAGAAAGGTGGCTTCATTAGTAGACAGTAGAAAGCTTCTGGAAAGCAAGATTCTCAAACCGAAACGTTTTCAATTTCATTGTATTCGTATGGATACAATCATTTCATCTGTGAAAGTTAACCTCATTTTGCAAAAAAGAACCGATGATCGGTCAGATACTCACCATCGCAAGCTAACTAACGGTCTAACGTGTCATTCCTCAAGTTTGTGTCGTCTGGGACCGCGGCGGAAACGGATATATCATTAAGGTAGTGAAGGAAAGTTCTATGTGCATTTATTTTCTGGAATGTTCGCATTCGAAAAGTCAAAATACTGCGCAAACTGAACACCACACACATCTGTCCACAGTTTTCAGACAGACTTTTCACGTAGGCACTTTTGAAAGGAAGCGCTGACTTTAGTCTTGGCTTTCGTACGAGATCACTCACAAACACGTCTGTTTGTTCCACGACGCCTATTGTGATACTACCTAATACAGTCGTCAACTGGATTCCCTAATGGAAAGACTCATTGTCATTCATTGCTACGTTCTGTAAACACAAACGTTGTCTACAGTTTCTGACGTAATATGCTTCAGGTGATTTGATCTTCGGAAATCAGGCAAACTAAACTTTTGATTTTCAGAACTTTGGTCATTGTAGTCGAATCTATGGATGACACCGTTATGTATAAAGTTGAGTGGTGATCTAGCAGGAACAATGTGATTGAACAAGTCAGTAAATATGGTTGACAGGAAAGGAGGCTGCACTGGATTAAGGTTGATAGGTCATAAAATGTTTCACCTGGACCGTAATCCAGTGGTTAGCCGTTTTGGTTTTATAGGTTAGGTAGTAAAAGGTGGAAACTGACTTCCGAATATCAGTGTCACCATGTGCTGGTTATCCGGAGTCTGGTTTCAAAAATCTTGTCCAACTTTGTTGAAATCGGATTACCAGTGAATGCTAAAATTCACGAACATGGTGAACGCTGTTGGGATCTGTACTTTTCTGGGTGCTAGCGATCCCACAGTTATCCATTTTAAGCTGATCTGTGACGTCATGATAAATCGGCACTCTAGACCGACTCGTCGACACTTTCTCCGAACCGACTTCCAGTTAGTCCGAAAGAGTTTAACGAAAACGTTATGACCTTCGATTGAAACATTTACTAGTCCCAAAGAACACTGCGGCTGCATCATCGACAGGTTAAACGAAGTGACGATGGAAGTTGTGTCTTTCTTTCCGACCCCCAGAAGGATCAGAAGTAAGTCCCAACTGTAACCTTGTACGAGACGCCCGATACAGAAAAAGAAAGCTTTGTGCAAAGGCTTTCTGTTACTTGGTATCGTGGGAGTACATTGTGCTTACGGGAATGATCGAAATCAGTGCCTAACAACGGTAAGAGCAGATGGTCTTGGTCATCGGCTGAATCTCGCAGAAATCACTGTAAACTGCCTCCATGGAGACTTCGCTTCTGTTACGAAATCTCGATCAGCAATCTGGTTTGTCAGTCAACAGTCAAGAGACTGACGAGGTAGTCCGTTGTCAATATCTAGCCGACTTTGCTGATACGAACAGCGCGGGACAACGAACGGGCCTGGGTCAAGCCACCGCTGTTAAAATCTCTCATGTTTTCTCGGAACCATATTTTAACCCTAAGTTTCTTGGGTTGAAAAGCGAGAGGTTGCCAGTCCTCGAAAACCAACAGCCCATTCTAATTAAGAAATATGTTGCAGCATTAGCTGCTACCACATTTACATCTCAGATACTCGTTCCAACACTTGGAGGCACAGTGTTGTCTCGCTTATCTACAAAGATGGCAACAGAACCGATGTAGGCAACTACTGTCCAGTAGCACTGCTTACGTTCACATCTAAGACAATGGAGGGTCAATAGATGATAGCAGAAGGGCGCGACTCTAATCCACTAAACTCCTAGCAAGTCATGGGCATGAATGTACGTACACCACTAACTTACTGACGGCAATAGACTGCTGGACTACGGCTGCGGAAGAGCACCACTCAATTCACGTTGCTTTCCTAAACTTCACGACGGTTTTCGATAGGGTGAATAACGGTTGTCTACTTGGTAAGCCACCAACCATAGGTCACAACAGCCAGCTACGTAAATAGATCCAGCACTACTTATCAGGTAAGAAGTACTGCATGAGGTTCAGCGGTGAGCTGCTGTCTCCTTCAAAGCTCCCACCGATGTTCCGCAAGCATCCCTACTTATCAGCTGTTAGCCAATTTCCCTGGTCATGTATATGGACGATAATAGAGTGGCGTACTCTATGCTTTCCGAAGACTGCTCTTCCACAACGGGCCTCGACGCAATTCTTCGGTGGTCAGTAGGAAGCGGTCTCCCATTCAACACTAGTAAATAGAAAATCATGCACGAAAGTAGCATAACCTATTGAATTGCAAGGTAACCGCTTACCGTTGTTTTCCAAGAAAAAGAACTTGGACATCTACGTTCAGCAAACCTTTGTCCTGGCACCAATACGCCAGCAGTGACAGAGAAGTTTGGTAGCGTTTAGTGGACTATCAGGAAAATTTTTCAGCAGAATATTTTGCTCACATCTTCATTACTCTGACGAAATCTCTGTTGGAACTGAAGCGTTCGCTGCTTACCAAAAAAACACAGCCACCCTTGAGTCTGTACAACGATGCGCAGCGTGAAGCTTATGTGTTCCTACTCGTATTCTTGTACGGACCGCGTAGAGCTACTGCAGCTCTTCCCATTGGCTTACAGACGGCCCAAGGGAGACATGATCCCCATCTTTAGGATCGTAACCATAAAGAGTCATACCAAGCTCGTCTTCAGGCTGGCAGAGACCACCAAATCAGAAGGATACAAGTTTAAGCTAGGCATAACGATTAGTTCCGTACTCTGCAGGCAACATGATATTGTAATCCGAGGTTGCCAGACCTGAAACGTTCTTCCTGCGAAATTCCCGGGGATGACTACTCCCGAGACAATCAAGAAGCGTCTTAACGACTGGCACCTAACAAGGTGGCCACTATGGAAGGTCTACTCCTGCTGGATCGTCTAAGTATGTATGTATTTGTGTGTCATTCCCAGATTTGTCCGTGGACCGCGAGTTGAGAACGCGTGTGAAGAAGACTAGTGCTGCTTCCAGACGTCTCGATGGACGTGTCTGGAAGAATCATAGCTCTAAGAAGGCCACGAAGCTGTGTGTTTACCGTTCAATGGTGCTGTCTATACTGTTGTGCGGCAGTGAGAGGCGGACATTGTATCAGCCGAACGTGAGCTATTTGAGCCGATTCCATGTGCAGTGTCCGAGGGTATTCGGTGGTCGGACATGTTTCCGAATACTGAGGTAGTGCGGCAAGAGGGCATGGACGAGATAGTAGCCCTGATGATGCTGAATCAGCGTCGTTGGCTAGGTCACGTTCGCCGAATGGGCGATGACCATGACCCGAAGCAACTGCTGCACGGACAAGTGAGATCAAGAGAGCGAAGTCCTGGTGGTCAGAAGCGGAGACAGCGGGATGTTGTGCAGCTAAGCCATTCATGTTTTAACGTCGATTTTAGGTGTTGGGAAGACATAGCGTTGAGCCGGACGGTTTGGAGTGATACGATCCGGACGGGCGTTCGAAAGTTCAGCGAACAGTTGTTGCGCGGTCGAGAACGAAAGCGCACGGCACGCAAGGGAAACATCGGTGCCGTGGGTCGCGGTGACGTGACTATATGGCATACTCATAGTACACCGTCGCTGACGAGACGGCGTGTACGTTAGGCCCAGTTCAGGTAGGTCAAATCAGTATATCCACTCTACTTCCGTTAATGACTGCATCGGCGAACAGCATGGTCGTCGACGCTTAATCCGCTCCTCTGCCCATTCATTTATTCAGCTTTGTTGGTATACTGTACGATGACTGATCTGTCTGACTTTCCGTAGTCCAATGTGAACTTTGTTCTTTCCCTGTTCTTTCCCTGCTAGCCAATCAACTGGCTAACTAGTGTTGTGAATCCAGAAGGCGGACGACACAAAGGTTGTTTTATTGGAGAAACCAGTACACTACTTAAGCCTCTCAACGGGACTAGGAACAAAAACACTCATTTGCACACTGCACTCTTCTGAGGATGCTCGAGTCGCTTTGGACACCATGTCTCAGTTCCGTCATGTGCCGACAGGCATTAGATGTCATTATGCCTTCCAACGATCCTTCCCATATCTCTCCCGTATTTATCCCACGATCATTTCGATCCATGCGGCTACTGAATAGTGGTGTGAGTAGTATGGTGCGACCGTCTATCCTCACTAAACTATCACTGGCCGGCTGGACAGACAGGCCCCACTGGCACACCTCCCGGTCTTATTCCTTCGGGTTTACACTAGATTTGTGGTGTGTGGGTGGAACTGCATGTGATGCGGTGCAGGCCAATTGAGGTGATTGTTGAGCGCATGCGTCCTTTGGCTTCGGTCATTGTGACAGGCTAATCCGAATGGGATGCTATCAACCATTCTTAGTACGTGTGTGCGCTCCCATTCTAATTGTCCTTGTATGCCTGCTCTACACCTGACCGCATCCTATTATCTTCGGTCGCCTGGTACTAACCACTATTGCATGTTATATACTCTCACGAAAACTTTCTTTTTTCTATCAACATTTCTTTCTCCTGTTATTGTTTCTGTTTCTCATTTCTCACATCCCTATCGGAGGGGGATGTGGACTTATGTCCACACTACTCTATCACACCAGAACATGTTGTTTCCAGGCTACAGCACTTGAATGCTGATTGCCATGTTGAATATGCACCTATATTGTACGCATGCATCCTTTCAGCGGTTCACGTGGCTAGATAGAAAGAATGACCTCTCAGAGAATGTCCTCTCAGAGATTGAAGTTACCGGAGAAACGAAAACTATCGAAAAACACAGACTCGTACCGAAACAACTCGAGGCGCGGTATCACCACAAACACTACACTTTCTAACTCGCAAAGAAATATTGAAATCAATCAAACGATCATGTTGTTTACACTAGCAGACCAATTCTGATAAGTCTCAATGTCAAACTTCTGAACTTTTGGTGTGGCCTCGCAACTCGGCCATCGCCGATAAAATTTGTAGTCACGGTCCGTTTTCACAATTGAGTCTCTTATAAAATACGACAGATTTATCAATAAAGTTGGTTTAGTGGTAAGTGGTAGGTGATTTTAGTAAACAGAGAACAAACGTTACTCACAAACGATAGCAGATTTCACAGTTCTATAGACTTTTCTGAGAGCACTTTCAAAACTGAGCATTAATCTTGTGTCTTGTTTTTGTCACGACCCGCCAGTATTGCACATCGTTTCGAAATCAACGATGCAACGACAAGGAAAGTTTGACAGAATTCAACTCCACACTTTGCACTATCGACGAACTCAAACAGGGTCGAAACTCACGTTCAGTTCTAACTTGCAAAACAAACTGGTGTATGGAAATACCATTGGTAACTTTGATTCCAAAAACCGTAGTGTACGTTTAACTCAAATGTGTCACTGTATTGATGGACAGAACTTTACTCAACTGGCGGTCATTGTTGTTCTTTTCGAAAGTGGATCAAACGTATCAGTTTTGAACGAGACACATTCAGTAAGTTGATGATTTCATTGTACTTGTTTCTAAGCCTTTGCTTGTAAACAGTTCGTTCTGCTTTTCCATTGAATTTAATTGTTGTCAATCCTTGGTTGCCATGACATCCGATGTCTAGTACAGTAACAACAATAGTTCACTAACATTTTGTTGATTTATGATTGTTACTGTACATAATATAACATATCTAATGATTTCAGACATAATACGTTCGAAGTGATTCAGACGAGATTCTTCTTATTGTCCAGTACGTAGGATTGCAAAACGAAGGAAATATCTGGTTCATGTTGACTACCTACTGATCAGTGTAGTGGTTTAAGAGTAAAGCGAAAACTGCGGTTTGTTTGGTTCGGGTGACAGAATACTGTTTTCCATCAGGAAGTTGCCTATCGTCTTTGGGCAACAATCACACAGGAAGGATTTTTTCAATGTGTTCTCCTACAGTTAATGCGTACGGACATTAGTTATTTAGTCCACCTAGTCTCTTGTTGATTCTTCTCAGCATGTCTGAACATGCTCGAAAGATCATTTGCATGTTTCGGCATTTCGGTCCTCAATCGTTTTGTTTCTCTTTGTTTTAGTTTCCACTAATTTTACGAACTTCACTTGACCGGTTTTTGTGCACTAATTTTCAACTGACAGATTCTGATTGGGAAACCAGTCCGATAGATGTCTTACAACAATTATAGTGACAATTCTCTATTTAAAAAAATACCGCCTACCATACAGTTTCGTTCTTTTGATGTCTAGTCAAGAATTACGTTATCAGATATTTGGATGCTTACTGATTCTGTCCCGGAAATCTGAAACCACAGTTCGGTTACTTTACACTCCAGTTACAGTTACTTGCTAAGTGCTGATCAAGACGCGAGTTGGCTCAAAAGCCCAGTCTGTCCATAACACAGCATAAAATAAAGACTACATGTATGAGCAACAGGCACGGAACTTTAACCCCATTTGATGATACACCGTGTGTACCCTGCCAAATGGACTATGTGAACACGTGAATAAATTTCTCAGAGTTTTTGTACATGTCTACAACCTGTGGCAAAATTAGAAGACCAAACAGATTTCTGCTAATGTTTACCTATCTTTTACACCCCGCGGCAATTATTTTTCAAACCACGATACTTGGTTTAAAATATGTGCCAGAACTTTGTAATTCCATTGAAATAGTTAAATTTTGGGACCATCATTAAACGATATCGAAATATTCGGCTACAAAATTGAGTTTACAATGAAATTATTTCCTTAGTTCGAATTGTCAAAGTAATGTATTCTACGGATGTTGCTTCCCTTCTTACAAATGTTCCTCTTCGTGAGACAGTTGATTTTTTATGTGATTTCATCTCGAGTCAGAACTGTGATATAGGTGTTCTACTTGAATACCTTAAAGGTATTATTTTGTTATGCACAGAAAATGTTCGTTTCGATTTTGAGGGACTTGCATATAAACAGATAGACGGTGTTGCTATGGGTAGTCCGTTAGGCCCAACACTAGCAAATATCTTCTTAGGAATGATTGAACGGCAAGTTCCGGATTATATAGCCGATTCGTTATTGTACAAAGGATACGTTGATGATATTTTAGCTTTTGCTGACGCTGTTCATTTTGACTTGTTCTTTAACTTTCTCAATACTATTCACCCAAACCTATCTTTATCTCACAAATTGGAGTCGAACAGTGGTTTACCTTATTTGGATGTACTTATTACTAGACGCGCGGATGGTACGTTACAACGCTCAGTTCACCGCAAAGCAACTTGGGGTGGTCAATATATGCAGTTTTCAAGTTTTGCTCCTATTGCATACAAACGGGGTTTAGTTAAGACACTGTTTCAGAGAGCCAAACGTATTTGTACTCCGGACACT